>LOEQ01003158.1:0-15840 GCA_001685075.1 Bramus lutescens | reverse complement strand
TCTTTCTTTCTTTCTTTCTTTCTTTCTTTCTCTCTCTCTCCCTTCCTTCCTTTCTTTCCTTCCTTTCTTCTCTCTCTCTCTCTCTCTCTCTCTTTCTCTCTCTCTCTCTTTCTTTCCTTTTCTTCTTGGAGAGTTTTCAGGTGAGGCTCATAAAACAGGCAGCTATCTTTCACACAGAGTCCCTGGGGGATATGCTTGCAGAGAGAGAGAGAGGAGTGACCTTGGCAGGGTATTGGGCAGGTGATGGGTTCGGTACTGCAGCTTTGTGACTGAGACTACTGTGAATGGCTCTGCTTCTCAGGACATGTACGATGAGCTATTGGTGACCATCAGTTCCCGGAGGAGCAGCCTCAACCAGAACCTTGCACTCAAGAGTCAGTATGATAGGGCCTTGCAAGATCTGGCAGACCTGCTTGACACGGGGCAAGAGAAGATGGCAGGGGACCACAAAATCATTGTGTCCTCCAAAGAAGAAATTCAACAACTGCTAGAAAAGCACAAGGTGAGGAGAGAGCAGGAAATGTAGCTGAAACAGCAGATCCTGAAACCCTTATGTAGATGGAAGAAAACCTAATAAACTCGGGCTTCATCAGTTATAATTGGATAATTTACACTTCTAAATAGGCTGTAAATATTTGTCCAAATCCACCAGCATCTGAAGCAGAGAGAAACGGTAAAGGGTATATTTTTATGATTTTGTAAAATTAAAGAAAAAGTAATCATATAAGTAATTTTATCAGTCCCCTATGAATGTTAAGCCAATTGTCCTCATACATAAATATAGGAGAAACCCAAAACCTTTCTTTAGGGGACCCAGATTCATCATTTTTTAAAGACAGGGTCTCATGTAGCACAAGCTGGCCTCAAGCTCACTATATAGCTGAGGATGACTTTGGACTTCTGATCTTCCTGCCTTCACCTCCTGAGATCTGGAATTAACGGCACATGGAACTAAGCTTAAGTTTACATGGTCCCCTATGTATCCTTTAGGGCTTGTTGTCCACCAGGCTCTTTGGACCCTCCCTTGTCCTGGCCTAGACTCCTCACCCCACTCTGGGAATGCAGGGCTGCCCACTTGGCTTTGGGATTGAGTTGATGCCGGCTACTTGCATCATTCAGTTCTCCTGGCCCTTGAGCACATTCTCCTGCAGTTGCTGTTGGCCTCTGAGACTTTCCTGGGCATGATGAGGACATTTACCACACAATCAGATCTGGGAACCCCAAGATTGCTCCATCTGCATGTCCCAAAATGAAGCTCAGGTTCATTATTCCTTAGTGAACAGATACATGTTTAACACACACAGAGATACACCCACACCCACTGACAACCCTAACATAGCAAATTTTTAGCGATGAGTAGGCAAAGTTTGCCAGGTCACAGACTCAACCTCCCAGGCTATGGGAATTCCCTGAAGGAAAGCAAAACAATCTCCCTGGGTTTTAGACGATTACTATTCCACTGTTGTGAGGCTCTCTGGTGGGCTATTATGGTGGACTTGGTCAGGGGAGGGGAACTTTATTTTATTTATTTTATTTTTTTTGCTAATTTTCCCCAGAGGTTTTCTGTCCAAAAAGCCTTATGATTTATTAAAGCCTTATCATTTGGCTATGAAAACCTTGCTTTCAAGTTCACAGCTGTTTTTTCTCAAATCTGACCATGGCAATAAAAGCTTACTCTTGAGTTATTCCAGAAGGAAAACTAGGATCAAGGGGCAGTATAACAAGAACAACAAGAATAACAGAGAAAGGATGCTCACTCAGTCAGGGAAAAGTCCTCCAGAGAGTCGGCTGCAGCTGCCACTGGGGCCGAACAGAGAGGCCCTTGGTCCTGGGAAGTGCTGCCAAGACCGGCATGGGAGGTAGGCTTGTTTTGAAAGCAACCTTGACTCTCAGTGCAGGTTGGGCTTGATAGGTCTTTTCCCGTCAAACGATTATTTCATCGACTAATGGTGGTTAAAAATAAGGATTCTAAGCCAGGCCTGATGTCACAGGCTTGTAGTCCCAGCTACTTGGGAGGTAGAAGCAGAAAGAATTTCAAGTTCAAGGCATACCTCGGCTAAAGAGCAATTTCAACAGGAGTGAACTAATGAAATAATATCTAGGATAATATAATAAATAAAATAATAAACCAGCACAGGCTGCTGATAGACCTCAGAGGTAGCATGGTCACCTAATGTTTGTGGAGCCTCGTTTTGATTCCTGGCACAACCAAATAGTTATGATGATGGTGATGATGTTGAGTCTACCCTCTCTGTCCAGTCCACACTCTCTGGGAGACTTCTGCAGTGTTTGCAAGAAGCGCAGGCGCAGTCATGACAGGAATTAAAACCCAACTCTGCTCTACTCAGCTGGGTGACCTTGTGCCAGCTATGTAGACTGAGTGGCTCTGCATTGTCACCTGTAAAATAATAGAGCTTCAAAGCTTTCGTGAGGATGACATGAGTTATGGACCCCCCAGAAAATAAGAATGCAGTATCTGCTGTTATGATCAGCTTCCAGTCCTTCACTTATAGCCATGGTCCTGGGCATAGGAAATGGGGGGTAGAATAGGGTTCATCTCCATCTCCATTTTCTGGAATCTTTTATATAAAAAGTATCTTTTTGTATTTAAAAAATATCAGTTCATACAATGGTTACAGTTCTGCTGCATGGAAGTAAAATACAAGGGAAATTTAAAATAACTGTTATCAAATTGTATCTCCAGCCATGCTTGGCAAGACATTGTAAGCAAAGCAAATAGCCTGTAAGTTGAGAGAGATGGCCTTAACCCAGCCACGGAAGGAGAGACACTGATGTATCAAATGAGAGCATCTCAAGGAAAGCAGAGTGTACGCAGAGCTGAAGATGAGGGTGAGGGAACTAATGTGTCACAGGGACACAGGAGGCCAGAGTAGTGTGGCAGCGGTGGTCAGCAACTGTGTCTCGGGACAGTGCCAGGGGACTCTCTATCATCTAGTCGTGGATGAAGGATTTTGTTCTGGAGACTTGAGTCTACAGGACAGTGATGCGCCAGTTGTACTTGAATGGGGTCAAGAGGGAAGGCCTGTTGGGAGCTCAGAGCCTCAACTCTGCAGGAAGCCCCTGTAGGAAGCACATAGTGCCTGAGTTAAGATGGGGTTCAGCAGTGCTGGGGTGGTACACCTTTTGTGCTAACTACTCCATCAGCTTCCACGGCTGAAACAGGTTCTTATCTAGAGCGGATGTCTGAATGACCTTCTTGCTGATCTTCTGCCTAACAATACTTACAGGAATACTTCCAGAGTCTGGAATCTCATATGATTTTGACTGAAACACTCTTCAGAAAGATCATCAGCTTTGCCGTTGGGAAGGAAACTCAGCTGCACACGGACCGCATGGTTCAGGCTTCTGCTGTGCTAAAGCAGGCTCACAAGAGAGGCGTGGAGCTTGAGTACATCCTAGAGGTGAGACCGCTGTGTAACATCTTTCTGACTGCAAAATGGAGCCCCCTGGGCTCCCTTGTGCAGAAGTATACTTTCCTATGGTTTGCTGTTGCCGTGTTCCCCTTATATTCAGGACACATCATATTGTGAGTCAACTGGATGAATCCCAACCTCCAGGTATGGGTGAAGAAGCTTGCAGGCTTGAGCTTCAAGCCAAAAACCTAATTAGGAGCATGAAACACGAAAAATACATATCACTGGCCCTGTCTCCAATGCAATTGTTCTTGTGTTAGGACCTGTCACTGAACTCTTGGAGACAGAGGACAGCCATCTGGGTACAAATCTTTATGGTCTGAGAGCAAAAAAAATGTAGGGTTCATTTGTTGTAAAATAGCAACCCAGAGGGCTGGGGATATGGTTCAGTGGTTAAGAAGGGCACTTGCTGTTCTTACAGAGGACCTGAGTTTGGGTCCTCGTAACCAAGCTGGGAGGCTTACGAATGTCCCTAAGTCCTCTGTGGGCATCTGCACCCATGTGAACCTATGCATGCATATATGTGCCATTAAAAATTAAACTAGCAATGGCCCCGAAACTCTGAACTGAAATAACAAAGCATATGTTTGGATCCTAGCTGCCATATGCCATGTTCTTAGTCCCAGTTAGGAATTTGCTGTTCTGCCTGAGAAATTCCATTCCCTGTCTTGTTCACTTGCATTCACTTATTCATCATAAGTGAAGAAATCAAGTATTTTTTTATTCAGCATTTATCAAGTTGCCACCAGATTCCCAGGCAAGAGAAACACAAAGATGTTCCCAGGACTGCCCTGGATGATATCGTGGTCCAGTGAGGCAACAGACTAGATCTTTTAGAAAACCAGAAAAAAGATGCCATTTATTAGCAGGTCCAGGTTCTAGAATGGGAGTTGGCCCCTGGGCCAAGTGTAGCCTCTTCTTTGTGAAGGTTATTTGAACATAATAGCTTTATTGACTTGCTTGTTGATCTCCTACCTTCATCCAAAGGGCAGACATGACTGCTTGCAATAGATACGAATTAATCTACAAAACTGAGGATATTTACTATGTGGTCTATTGTAGAGAGAGTTTGCAAACCAATGCTCTAGATTCAGAGAATCTTAGGTTGAGTCTTAGCTTTGATAGAACTGTCTGACCTTGAACACCAGATAGATTCTCCACAGAATAATCAGCCAGCGAATGCTGTGTGAATTACTGGCAGATCAGTCCCTTTCTTTGCTTAGTAATTAGGACAGTTGTCCTAAACTGCCCCAGTTCCTTATTCTTCCCATTCCCCTTAAGTGCTAGGGGTTATGTTTGTCCCTTTCCTCCTCTTTTTTAGTATACTTTTCTTCATTTTTAAGCCTTTTATACAAGAATACTGTATTTATATCATTTCCACCCTTCCAGTGACCTCGTGACCCCCACTCTTAATTTTATGACCTCTTTTTATTATTCTTGTGTGTTCATACACACATACGCATATACACAGAGAATGACAGAGACAGAAACAGAACCAGGGAGGAAGAGAGAGAGGGAGGGAGGGAGGGAGAGAGAAGAGATCTGCCCCCTTTTAAGGGCCACCATTATATCACTTACTTTAGAACTATGTTTTGTTTCCCCCCAAAAAATGCCAACTGAACATTCCAGATATGGCTTGAAGCAGAATTTAGCAAGAACAAATTTTACACATGTAGGAGGATGCCGCTCTTTGGGTGCTGGTTGCTTGATTTTGTTCTATTTCCCTGAGACCCATTGTGGCCCAGGCTGTCCTTGAACTTGTGATCTCCTTGCTAGCTCCCCTGGTGCGGGGGTCTAGTAATCACCGTTGTGTTTGTAGATGTGGTCCCATCTGGATGAGACTCTCCAGGAGCTCAGCAGACAGCTGGAGGTGGTTGAGAGCAGCATCCCAAGCGTGGGCCTGGTGGAGAAGAGTGAGGACAGACTGGTGGAAAGGACGAATCTCTACCAGGTCTGGTTTCCAACTGCATTGTAGTGTTCTCAGTGACAACGTTTCCTTCAGAAATTTGCCACTAATTGTAATGGAATTTAAACAAGTTTATATAACAAACAACTTTAAACTTCATTAAATCTTTTACTCTTCTTTAAAGTTACTAAAATCATGGATGCACATAGAATATGTATATATTTATAGTAATATAAATATATTTATTATTAATTATTATATAGGAGCTCTTATACACGAATTATATAATATATAATAAGTATTGTCTTTATCTACTATTAAGTATATATTTATCATTATTTTTGCTATACTTTATTTATTTTGGTTTTTCAAGACAGGGTTTCTCTATGTAACAACTCTAGTTGTCCCATAACTCACTCTTGTAGACCAGGCTGGCCTCAAACTCCCAGAGATCTGCCTGCCTCTGTTTCCCCAGTGCTGGGATTAAGGCGTGCACCACTGCCACCCAGCTGTATTCTTCTATTATTGCTTGATGGCTTTATACATTATACAGTGAGTTTTAGTTCCACCTCACACTTCCCCTCCTTTGTCCCCTTCTATCTAAGGCCAAAACTCCTGTTTCCAGCAAACCCTCCTCCTACTTTTATGCCTTGTATGTGTATATGACCCACTGCGTTTAATTAGAATTTCTTATTTTTAAAAAAATCTTTTTTGGTCTGTACTTAATAGGTCAGTAGTAGTGATAGAGGCCTTCTTGATAATCAAGGCACCATGAGCTAGATTCTCAGCTTGAAAAATAAATAGATGATAGATGATAGATAGATAGATAGATAGATAGATAGATAGATAGATAGATAGGTAGAATAGGATGGATTGATAAAGATGATAGATAAATAGGTATGCATATAGGTAATGGATAGTAGAGCATAGATAATAGATTATAGAATAATGACAAATAGTCAATATTCTTGGAACAAATGAGTTAATTTCAAAACAATTTTTACCAAACTTCCACCAAGCATGTTTTTAGAGTTTATTTTGGTGTCACACTGTTTTAGAAATAATTAAGCCTGGCAGCTGTAAACACATCCAAAGTTCCCGATGAATTAAAAAAGAGAGAACATCTATATTTTAATAAATACCTTTTCAAGATTCCAGGGCTGCAGAGTGAAAATAATTTATGTTTGGTAAAAAATAATACCAATGTTATAAAGATCAGAGAAATTATAATGGCCAAGGATCAAAGCTACACCAAGTCAAACTCTTCACCCAATGTCATCAATCGTTTCAGCATTTAAAATCCAGCCTTAATGAATACCAGCCCAAATTGTATCAAGTGTTAGATGACGGGAAGCGACTTTTGATGTCTGCCAGCTGCTCAGATCTTGAAAGTCAACTCAATCAACTCGGAGAGCGCTGGCTCAGTAACACCAACAGAGTGTCCAAGGAACTTCACAGACTGGAGACTATACTGAAATACTGGACCAGGTACCAGGATGAGTACTTGGCTTGCATTTTTAATAAGTTCTGTGTTGTATGTCTAAGACTGGTAGATGCTGGGCTTGGAAAAGATGTGTGCGTTTAGAAAATGGCGCAGTTTGGAAAGTAAAGACAATCAGAGGGTTCCCAATTGGATTCTTATTCTTTTAGATGTGTGATTAAAGCTAGCCAAGTGACTGTTACCCAATGCCGCTGACTGTGCTGTCCTTACCTTGTCTAGTAGCTTGGAAGCCTTAGAGGTGGGGCAACGCTGAGTGAGAGCATTCTCCTCACGGGCCATGGGAAATATCTTAGATTTTCATTGTTGTGACCTGCAGCTGAGAAAAACAGTTTATAAGAAGGAAGATTTGTCTTAGCCCACTATTTCAGAGGTTTCAGGCCAAGATCAGTCAGATCTATTGTCCTGGGTCCTGAGGTAGAATAGTGTAGTAGCAGGAACAAATGACAGAAGAGATATCTCACCTCATAGCTGCCTGAAACAGACAGACAGACAGACAGGCAGACAGACAGACAGACAGACAGAGACAGAGATGCCACCTTTCAAGGACAGCTCCATGTGATCTCCTGTCTCCAGTTCTTCTAGATGCCCAGCACCTCCCCATGTAGTGACACCAACTGGGGACCAAGTCTTCAATATACATGCCTGGGGGAATATATTACTCTGAAATCATAATGAGAAACAGTCAAGGGAGGCTGTTATTTGGATTTTATTGAATGAAGGACTGTTTCTTCTGTCACCTTTCTTTCAGACAGGTTTTTATAACCCTGACCCAATATTTCCCAATAGCGTTAGTGCAAGGAGAGAGAAAGATCTTCTTTTCAGCTTAGCAAAGGGGGCACTGAAACCCAGGGCAGACTTAAGATATAAATGTTAATAGAAAAGAATTTCAGAGCATCAGCCTTGTATACTTTCCTTCCAAGTCTTTAGGGCTCTCGTTTTAACTGACAACAGACAATAGAGACTGAACTTTTCACTAATAGACTCCTTAACATGCTTAAAGGTATCAGAGTGAATCTGCGGACCTGACTCATTGGCTACAGTCAGCAAAGGACAGGCTGGCATTTTGGACTCAGCAATCTGTGACTGTCCCACAAGAACTGGAAATGGTGCGGGATCATCTCAATGCTTTCCTGGTAAGTCTAAGAACTCATTGTGTTTCTCAGCCTGGACTCATGGAACAGGACACAGCGAGCCAGCAGTCAGCAGACACAGTAAAGAAAGTAAATTATCATAGACAATTCTGAGGTTGACTTTGTGTGACTGGTCTTTGTGCAAACAAGTGGGGTTTCAAATTGCCTCTTTCAGCTGGTTTTCAGGCCGTGGACCAGCCTCTTTTGAAGGTAAAGGTGTGGTGCATTTGATTGTCTCCACAGAGCTCCACATGACAAAGCCCTCAATATGTGGAAATAATTGATCTGTGCTCTAGGTTGGTCTCTGTCCTTGAATGGAAAGCTCCATCTATTTGATGCTAAACTGAACACTGTGACTTTTGTTTTTTTAAGGAGTTCTCTAAGGAGGTAGATGCCAAGTCTTCCCTGAAATCATCAGTCATGAGCACAGGGAATCAACTTCTTCGATTAAAGAAAGTGGATACAGCTGCCCTGCGTGCTGAGCTGTCCCGCATGGACAGCCAGTGGAGTGACCTGCTGACAAGCATCCCTGTTGTGCAGGAGAAGCTCCACCAGGTACCGAGATAAAGCTGGTTTATTTGGTAACCGTTGATTTCCGCTATATGAATGTAAATCAGAGTTAACCAGAACTTGTCTGCTCTCCCTGCTGTTGTGCTATGTGCTAAAACTTAATCATTCCACAAATCCTTCTTCAGACAGCATTTCTTACCCAAAGCATTTCTCTGTCTGTCTGTCTGTCTGTCTGTCTGTCTGTCTGTCTGTCTGTCTATGTGGGTGTTGGAAACTTGACTTGAAAACTTTGATCTTCTTTGAACTGACATTTCATGGCTAAAACATAGGCACCTCCTAAAATTGTGAAGATCTATAACATACGTAGAAGATCTGCCACCTTATAGCCAAGAAAGAAACTGGATCTTACTCAGTATAAGAGCAGTCATACATCATTTATGACAGGGACGCATTCTGATAAATAGATCCTTGGTCTGTTTTGTCATTGTTCAGACACCAGAGTGTACTTACCACAAACCAAAAGATAGACCACAGGCTCCTTCGCTTATGATAACATTTTGGGCCCACCATTGTATACGGGGCACCACGCTGAGCAATGATATTCAGCTCCTGACTATATTCTGATTGGTAATATGTCTAACCTACCTGGAACATTTTAATCTTTTTCTCTCTTTAGCGTTCATCACTGTAGATCGGGTATGATAGATGTTTTTAGGACATGTCGTTTCTCTCCAGTCCAGTGATCTCTATAGTCCTAGAAGAGAGGAGCAATGCCATCTTCCTCTAGCCTTTTAGTACCACATAGAATTAGATTATATACATTTAATTTTATTTATATTAGGAGGCAAGGTCTTACCTTGTAGCCCTGGGTAGTCCTGGGTTTGTAGTGATCCTCCTGCCTCAGCCTCTGAAAGGGCTGGAGTTATAGGCATAACCCACCACATACCAGACAATGTTGAATCATGAATATGTAAAGAATTGCTTCTGTTTTTATGAATCATAGTAATGCTGATATGCATACTTGCTTGGCATATGAAGCCAAATTCAGAAATCTGAGTCTATTTTAAATACTCAGGAAATTAAATCTTAGGAACGAATAGGAGAGTTCCAGAAAGCAGAGAAACTGATTCCTTTTGGTGTGTTGTTTTTCTTCCTTGTAGCATTCCTGAGTCATAATACACAGAGATTTTAACAGGATAATTGATAGAATACATCTGTTGAATGTTTTGTATTTAAGGTTCTTTTTGAAACTCATAAAATTAGCTCTAAAGTAAGACTATGTTTTCTTGGTGGCGTTTTGATTAATTAGGTAATATTTATATAATGCTGATGGTATCGGGTGTCAGGTAAGCATTAGGTGATTAGTGTTACTGTGTTTGCCTGATGTTTCAAGCTTCAGAGATCTGAAAAGTATATAGGGCCGCTGCTTCTCTTGCTATGTTAATAGAAATCTGCATAGGGTTCTCACTGTGGATAGTGACCCCTTTGGGAGTTGAATGACCCTTTCACAGGGGTTACCTAAGACCATCGGAAAACAGATATTCACATTGCGATTCCTAGCAGGAGCAAAAGTACAGTTATGGAGTAACAATGAAAATAATATTATGGTAGAGAGTAAGCCCAACATGAGGACCTGTATTAATGGGCTGCAGCAGCAGGAAGGTTGAGAACCACTGTGTTAGAGGTTGGGTCTGAATTTTAGTGCTTGGGACTCATTCTGTCTCAACTCTCCAGCTCCAGATGGACAAACTGCCCTCCCGCCATGCCATTTCTGAGGTCATGAGCTGGATTGCACTCATGGAAAGTGTAATCCAGAAGGATGAAGAGGACATAAAAAGTGCAGTGGGTTACAAGGCAATCCACGACTACCTGCAGAAGTATAAGGTAACAGACACGGAGCTTTTCATTTTCATACATGTACACTTTCATTTGAAGGTGCTCAAAAACTCCAACCAGGGCTTAGAATGTATATATCCCATATACAGTAGACGGACAGAGGCCTTCAAAAGTAAGTGTGTGGAAGTGCTAAGTGCAGATGCCGTGTGTCAGCTACTTTTGTGTTGTTGTAATAGAATACCCTGATTACAGCAGCTGAAGAAATCAGGAGTTGGTCTGGATAACCGTCACAGTGGGGACACAGTTTGTAATGGAGGGAAAGGTCTGGAAACAGGAACACGAGGCTGACCAATCACATTTCATCTACACATAGGAAGCAGAGAGCTAGAGAGCCAGAAGTGGGGTCACACTATCAAACCTCAAAGACTGCCCCCCCAAGATGGTTCCCCAGTGAGGCTCTACTTTCTTAAAGTTCTGTAACCTTCTCAGAAAGAAACATCACGGACTGGGGACCAAGTGTCCAAACATGTGGGCCTCTGGAAGACATCACACACTCAAACTATAACACTCTGAAAGATAATGAAGTAATTCACCCATTTCTACATATCATGCACATGCTATTTATATGTGTGCAATTTTATAAGCATAATGAATGCATATTCCAGTCCCTAACCTACTAGGTCATGTGAAGAAGCAAAGATTTTGTCATTTAGATGACATCATGGGAGTGATAACAGTCACATGTGGGTTTACAGAGACTTTCCCACTCCTGGGAACATGCTAAGACTTTTGCACATGGAAGCGCGTTATCTGAGTCTCTCGCCTCTCTCTTAGGGTTTCAGGATAGACCTGAACTGTAAGCAGCTGACAGCGGACTTTGTGAACCAGTCGGTGCTACAGATCAGCAGCCAGGATGTGGAGAGCAAACGCAGTGATAAGACCGATTTTGCCGAGCAGCTTGGAGCCATGAACAAAAGTTGGCAGCTCTTGCAAGGTCGAGTGGGTGAGAAGGTGAGCCAGGTGGCCCATCCTTCTGATACTGATGCAAACCCCAAGAACAGGCTCAGACTGGCAGGAAACCATTCCACAAGTGGGGTGTATGGCTAGACGAAGCGTGAGAAGAGTTTCCCACAGTACCCAGAAGGTGACCTAACTCTGGACATCTTTAGTCCGGTTTGTTCTCTTACACACCCTCCCTCCTATGTACATTTCATGTGGCCAACTGTTTTTAAGATGCCTCTTCATTTTTCTTCCTTTTACTTTAGGTTGATTATAGTTGGGTGTTTTTTTCTTTACCAATAATAGACATTGATTGATATTTAGTAAACTTCGTTTTCTTCATTTATACATGCAATAGACTATATTTTAAGAAATTCCATTTTTCACATTTTTATTGTATCATGCAGGGGTTTGTAAGGCCATTTTCATGCAACATGTAACACCTTCTAGTATAGCTCTTCCTAGATCCCTATCGCTTCCCAAGAACTCTTACTTCATAAGAAATTGTATTAGGTCATTTTTTTGGTCCCAGTGATTTGATTTTAAAACAAAATTTTTGAAATTTGAGTCTTTCTGGTTTTTTTTTTTTTTAGATCCAGCTGCTGGAAGGCTTGTTGGAGTCTTGGTCAGAATATGAAAACAGTGTACAGTCTCTGAAAGCTTGGTTTGAGACCCAGGAGAAGAAGCTGAAACAGCAACAGCAAATTGGTGATCAGACTTCTGTTCAGAATGCCCTGAAGGACTGCCAGGTAACATGTTCAGGCGGCTCCTGGATTTGCCTCATACCTCCAGGCCTATGTGGAGGGCATTGCTGGCTCAAGCATTATGAGTTAACACTTTCTTAATAACTACATTTGTTGATCCTTGTCTTTCATTACATGAGCTGGCCAGGTTGATCAGATAGTCATTTTGTTGTCATTTGTTTGATTTTGAATCAGAATCTTGCTATACAGCCAGTGCAGGAGTCCTCCAGCCTCCGTATTCATGGTACTAGGATTACAGTTATGTACCATGATGCCTTGTTAGGTTGTTTTCCTTCTCCCAACTCTGTTAGGCTTCATCACCTGATTTTAAAGTTTTGAGATTATAGAAAGGATCAACTACTCACATAAGTAGACACACTTATGTATTTACCAGAATCCCATACACTGATTATCAGATTTAATACTTACCAATATTTTACCCAAATTATTCTTTTCCTCAAAGATGTCAATACAGGGACTGAGGGTGTAGCTCAACATGTTGTACAAACATGAGGATCCGGTTGGGTTCGCCAGGACCCAAATAAATTCGGGTTGGGTGTGATGGTCTACCTTAAGCCCTCACACAAAGCCTTATAGCTAAGTAAAGGAAGAGGCCATGTGGTCCAAGAATGGTTACATTTTGGAAGCTGTCTGAAATTACTAGTTTTCTTTTTGTTTTAATGGAAGAAAGACATATATTTACCGAGATTTTTAAAAATTCAAGTTATACTTTAAATTAATTACAATTGTCAAAGAACATTTAGTCTCCTACCAGCACTGATGATTTACACTTACTTATCCAGTTCTTTTTCTAGGACCCTGCCTTAAGGTTTCTATTGCTGTGTACAGACACCATGACCTCAGCAACTCTTATAAAGGAAAACATTTAATAGGGGCTCTTTTACAGTTTCAGAGATTTTGTCCATTATTGTCATGGTGGAGATCATGGCAATGTGCAGACATAGTACTGGTGAAGTAGCTGAGAGTCTTACATTTTGCAGGCAACAGGAAATGGTCTGAAAGTCACATTGAGGGTAGCTTGATCAAAAGAGATGTCAAAGCCTCCCCCCACAGTGACACACCTCCTCCAGCAAGGCTACGCCTACTTCAACAAGGCCATACCATCTAATAGTGCCATTCTCTATCAGCTTGTGGAGACAAGTTATATTCAAAGTACCACATTCCACTTCCTGGCCCCCATAATCTCTTAACAATTTCATAGTGAAAAATACATTAAGTCCAACTTCAAAATTCCTCATAGTCTATCACAGTCTCAACCATGTTTAAAAGTCCAAAGTTCAAAGTCTCTCTTGAGATTCATGCAAACTCTTAACTGTAATCACCTATAAAATCAAAATCAAAAAAACAGAGTGCATGCTTCCAACATGAAATAGCCCAGGGTATACATTACCATTCCAAAACAAAGGGAAGGGAGAATAGTAAAAAAATTCTGGACCAAAGCAAGACAAAAAACCAGCTGGGCAAACTGCAAATTCTCCACATCTGATATTGAAATGCTTTTTTGTCTTAGATAGGGTTTCTCTGTGCAACAGCTCTGACTGTCCAGGAACCCTCTCTGTAGACCAGGCTGGCCTCGAACTCACAGAGATCCACTTGCCTCTGCCTCCTGAGTGCTGTGATTGATTAAGGGTGTGCACCACTACCAACTGACTTTTTTTTTTCTTTTCTTTTTTTAAAGAAAGAGTCTCATGTGGGCCAAGATGGCCTCCATACTCAACACATAGCCAAGGCTGGTCTTTAACTCCTGATCCTCCTGTCTCTACCTCCTAAATGCTGGGGTTACAGGTGTGCACCCACTCTGATCATTGAGAAGCACTTTTAATTAACATTTTTGAATGCCTCCCATCAGAAGATGGATTTATAAAAGATTGAAGACCAAATATGTCCGTCAGCTACTCTTGTTGAATATTGTATATTTTAGAAGGCTGGAGGTACTTCCAATTTAGACCATAAATTCTAAAATCTAAAAAATAAGTCAGCATTTCAAAAATTTCGCTTTTAAGGTTGAAAAGTGATAGTTTTGCTGAGCCCTCGAAGTTAAAATATTTCCATTAATTTTAAAAGGCAGCCCATACATGCTAACATCAGCAAGATAAGTGTTTCCCAGTCTCATGGTCAAGGTCACTTTATTACTGAAAGGTTGCTTGTTGGCGTTCTCTTTGAAGTTTGATCCTGTAGCCATATTATCCCTTCCTTTTTCATCCCTTTCTTCTCTTGTTTTCTCTTCATTAAAAGAATTACCTTATTTATCTCTCTTTCTCCCTTTCTCTTTCTCTCCCCCTCTCCGTGTGTGTGTGGGGGGAGGTGTGGGTGTGCGTGTGGGTGTGGGGGTGTGCGTGTGCGAGCGTGCATGCTCTCAGAGGCTAGAATTTGGCCTTGCATCCCCTGGACCTGGAGTTGTAGGCACTTGTGAGCTACCTCTCAGGAGTGAGCTAGGAACTGAACCCCAGGCCTGTGGAACAGCAGTACTCTTAAACACTGAGCTATCTCTCCAGCCCCATTGTCTCTTTCTCACTAATTTTTTCTTCTCTTTAATGCTCGTTTTCTATTTTGATTTTATTCTTATATATGTCTTCTTTTTAGTAGGGAGACACATTGATGTCTGAAAAATATTGCAGAAGTTTAGCCAAATTTTATTGCCTGTGGGACTTAAGTCTCAGGTTCCCCGAGGGTCACTTCAAGCAGTTTCAGAGACAAAACTTACATTGTGGTTTAAAGAAGTCTATGCCGATGCCAATTCATGAAAAGCCATTTCCTTCAAACCTGAAAGACCAGAGAGGAGCCTGCACAGTTGTTTTGGGACAGCATATATAAATCACAATAGCCTAACTGGTGGGTCCTAATTGGCAATTCTACAAACTTTGATAAAATTTATTGTCATTTTTGAGAAATTGTTTCTTTGGCCCACAGCATGAAATTCAAGCCAGTGTACTTAAATCAGTGACTGGATTCAGGATTTGTTTTGTTTTAAAAAGCTTGAATACTTTTCCAGTATCTTTTAAAGGTGATTTATTGATTGAATGCAATATAAAAACTGATATTTGTGAATTAATCCAAGTTGGGAATAATTTACTATTACAGAAATATTAGGATTGGCTTTTGTTTCAATTGATCAGAACCCGAGAAATTAAAAAATTATTATGGAAAGGCAAACACACCTTTATGTAGAAATATTTTTCAATCCTGCTTCACTCCTAGGTTGTGCCCAGGTACAGTCAGCTCTTCTGAGATATGTAATCCATGAACCATACATTCAGCATTACTTTCTGAGAAGGTTTACCACGGTGAATGACTGAAGATATATTTAATTCTAATATTTAAATTTTAGGATCTTATAGGAAGGATTGCTATGGGTGTCTATTATTTACAAACTTGTAAGTAAGTATAATTATATACTGCATATTAAATATGAATTGGGATGATCATGCATGGTTATTAATTCCTTAGGAAAATTACAGAAATATCTTACCCTCTTTGCTCATATTCTCACTCCTCCCACTCTTCAACTGGACTTTGGGAGCTCAGCCCAGTGCTTTGCTGAGGGTCTCTACCTCTGTTTCCATCAGTTGCTGGATGAAGGGTCTATGGTGACATTTAAAAAAGTAATCAATCTGACTACAGGACAAGGCCAGTTTGGGCACCCTCTCCTCTGTTGCTTTGGGTCTTAGCTGGGGTCATCCTTGTGGTTTTCTGGGAATTTCTCTATGAAGGCGTAAGTCATAAACAATCCCACACCAGTTGGGAATTAAAGGGGTATTTA
>LOEQ01003157.1:310145-327293 GCA_001685075.1 Bramus lutescens | reverse complement strand
TTTAAAGTCGATTTCTTCTACTTCTTCTGGAATAGGGTGTTCAAGTCTTCTTGTGTGATCCCTGGATTCTGGTGTGGTAATGTTGCCTTTCAGGTTGTTGGAGTAATTTTTGCTTTGGCACCTGCCAATCTTTTCCTTCAAATGCAGCCAGGAAAGTCTTGGCGTGTTGGTTCAAGCTATGCTGTGACTGACACTCTGGGTGGTACTCCTCAGTGCAGGAGCAGGAACTGTTCCTGGGCCAAGGACCTCACAGACAATAGGGCAGGCTTGGGGGAGGCAGGGTTTTGTGGATCAAAGGAGCCCCTGCAGCAGGAGCTGGAGGGGCCTTGTGCTCCCTTCCCTGACCTTCAGCCCCGGGATGGCACATACTCACAAGTCTGGATTGATCTCCTTAGCACAAAAACAGGGACACCTAGTAGTTAGAGCACCCCACAGACAAAAGGGCGAACTTGGGGGGAGGACAGGGTCATGTGGAACAAAGAAGCCTCCGAAATAGGAGCAGGAGGTGCTGTGCACTCCTATACTCACTTTCTAAAGGAAGGGATTGGCTTCAGAAATAAAGGGAGGAGCAGTTATAAGGTTCAGCAGGTAGACACTTGTGTTGGCATGCAAGTCTGGAGACCTGAGTTTATTTCCTGAAATTCAGATCAATATGGTAGGAGGGAACTAGCTCCAGAAAGTTGGTTTTCGACCTCCACATATGTGTTTCCTTAATCACAAATGAACATAAAACAGAAATCTCTAAGTATTCAGATACTGGGTTCAAGAGATGGCTCAGGGGTTAGTGGCACTGGTTATTGTTCCAGTTGGTCCAGGCTTAATTCCCAGGACCCACCCAGCAGCTAAGCACTCCAGGATTTGAAATCCTCTTTTGGTCTCTCAGGGAAACACATGCAGGAAAAACGCTCACACAGCTAAAAACTAAATATTAAAACTCATCTATTACTTATGAATGTAACTAAAGAATGATGGGTTACTAAGGGAGTTAGGCCTAGGATGGTTTAATTTTGGTCAAGAAATGAAAAGGGCTTAGGGTACAAAGAACACTGCAAGGACTCTGATTTCAAGCTAATTAGGAAGACCCATGAAAAGAATTAGGAAAGAGTGAGTATAAAAAATAAGAAAGACTTTGAAGATGATATGACTACATCTTGGAAGTGTAGAATAGATTTGTTTAAACTGTCTTGTAATCCTTAAGCTAGCATTACCATTGTACAAAGTATATTTTATCCACTGATCCATCCTTCTAGACCTCCTTTTATTTTCATTAGAATTATTTTAAACTGAAATTATGTCTAAAAGTGTCTAAAACCTATCAGAGCAGCTGGGAAGCACATTTGAAAATCTCAAAAGAACTGCTTGACCTCTATAGTGATGTTCCACAATCAGACAAAGTTGAACAGACTTTTAAAAAGAACCCAAAGAAAGCATAAGAAAATTAGAGGATGCCAAAAGTTAAACTCAGCCAAAGAACTTGCTGTGGGTTCACAACTCCTATCTTGTGCTTCTCTTTCCTAAATGCTGACAGACACTACCAGACACTTCTCTTCTTATATTGCATGGGATGGTCGTTTGAAGATTTTCTGGGGAAAGAGGACATAGTATCTGATCTATATTTTATACCATATTTTACAGTATATTTTATACTCTACTAGTAGCATTTTAATTACCTACCATAGGACCCAATTGCTAAAGTCTATAGCTAACAGAATCCCATGGGAAAAGAATAATCCACAAAAGCTACGATAGTCCTTATATTTTGATGGGTAGGAAATGATAGGCAAGACTTTTACTACTACAGAGCAGCTATAAGAGAGACTTATAGGCTGGAAATACCAGACTCGACAAAATGGCAAACCTAGGTCTTTTGCAGTTGGGTTTGAGACATAACTTTACCCTTCTCCAAAAGTCTGTTTCCACTATTTTTGACTACTTGCTTCTGTCATGCTTAGCTTTTAGTGGGGGGCACTCCCAAATATTCAAGTAACACACACATTAATATGTTTATGTAATATATATACATATATATATATATAATGTGTGTGTGTGTGTGTGTGAGTGTACACCAAGTATTTAGATGCCATCTTCCTTAGAGTTAGGGAATTGTTAACTTTTAAATTGGGAAAAGGAGTTGACAACAGTTTGGCCTTATGCCTCCTTGTATTTAATGCTGGACTTTGTAGATGAGCTTTGTTCTGTCTTGTTATCTCTCTCTACTGTTTTGATTTGTTGTTGTTTGGAGGAAGGCTCTCTTAGAGGGCACAAGATGGACTAGAGGTCTCCCTGCCTCACCCTCCTGGGCTCTGAGGTTTTTAAAAGTTTTCTAACTGCATTAAAAAGAAAATCTATTTTGGGGCCCATTGTTGCTGGTTTATCTCTTCCCATCTTCTCTATTGTTCCTCTTCATATTTATTTCCCTCTTCTATTTTTTCCTGTATTGTTCTAATGCTAATTCTCCTTACACTACTTCCCCCTTTCCCTTCCTGCTTTTGATAACTAATTTCTTAGTACATACTGGACCATCTATCCTTTTTTATTTATTTTCCCCAAAGTTATTTTACTTGAGGGTGCAACTGTTTTAAATTGGCTAATGCTATTTTTCCATTGCAGGTCTATTTGGTTGTGGTGGTTGCCTCCCAGTTAGGCTTTGCAGATTGGAGCTGATGTTTGTGCTTGGTATCCTGATCACATGGCCTGAGAGGCTAATCACTGAGTTATACCCCAAGTTCAGAAACAAGACCTCAGTACTACTGTATTATCTGAACATTGTAAATACTTTAATATAAATAATATGGTTGACAAAATAGCCTAATGACATACAAAATAAAAGAATCATAATTCCTAAATGTAGAGATAAAAGGAACATGAAAAATTAAGGCAACTTGACTCTTCTCAAGTCACTAATTTCACAGCAGTGGATTCCAATTAAAGTGAAGCCTTTAAAACCCCAGACAATGAATTAAAATTATTTTAAGAGTGTATAGTGAACAAATATAGGAAAAGTAAGAGTATCCCAAATCACATCTGACCAACAAGGCTTAAAGATGGATATCAACAACAATATAAATGGCAGAAAGTGGATAAACTCATGAAAGATAAAACAACTCACTTCTGCACAAAAATTTGGTCAAGGCAGAAACCAAAAGAAAATTAAAGTTGTTTTATAATAGGATAAAAATTAAAACACAACATTTCAAAATCTATAAGGAGGTAGATGGTCTGGGAGCAAATGGAGGACAGAAAATAATATGATAAAAATATCTTGTCTGAAATTTTCAGACATCAAATTAAAAATGAAAAAATAAAATGTTTAGTGAAATCTGAATAGACACAAAATCTCTTTAAAATTCTGTCTAGTTTTATTAACCATTATAACTTACATTTACAAAACTGTACTTTTTGTTAAGAGTTTTGTGAAATGTGAGAGAATTTAATAATTCATTAATCAAACTCTTGGGTTTAGGTTTTGGTTATTGTCTGTTCTTGAGGTAATGATCTCAATGTGTAGTCCAGGCTAGCCACTAACTCGTGATCTTCCAACCTCAGCCTCCCTAGTGCTGGGATTATAGACATGTGTTGCTACACCTGTCTTGTGTTCAGTTTTTATAAGAGAGATTAGAAGAAAGTAGAATGTTAGGAACTGTGATATAGAGGGAATAATAATTCCACAAAATATTAGAAAGTAGGAAAAGGCAAAGAAGTCTTAAAATAAAAAAATTAACACATTTATGATAAATTCCATGGGTTTCATAAATGAATGTGTAAAATATGAGGCATAGTGAATAATTCTAAACATCACAAACCATTCTCAGGCTGCCATGAGCCAAATTGGTGCTTCCTATTTTATGGTAGATTCTTGTATTGAGCTTTCCTAGGTAGCAGTTTGGTTTTTTAACAGTACAGAGTCTCTCAATATAAACCCTGGGTATGCCCTCCTATTTATATAGAGGGACAAAACTGCCCTTCTCCCCACCATTGACCTATCAGCTAGAGGAATCAACTACAGATTAGGGAACACCAGTTAGGCTCATGGTAGCCTGAGAATGAAGAAAGCACCATAGGGAGTTGGAGATCAAAGAGTAAAATATTGGCAAGCACCAGGAGGCTCAACTCAGATGCAAAAGTGCATATAAGCAGGACTTCCCCCAGTGACATCAAATAAAAATAACTCTGAGCTTCAATGGCTTTGAGCATCAAGCAAACAGATGAGTCAACCTCTGGGGCCTCTTGGCTCTCTCTCTTGGTATATCAAACTTAATAGCAACAGGTACTTCTCTCCAGCAGGACAATTGAAGCTCGGGAGTCTTTAGATTATGCAGACAGAAGCTTGACCTCTGTGGGTACAACATTGTGGGTATGTCTTACATTTCTAGGGAATGTGGGAGACACTCCCTATTTAGAAAGTTAGTCTCCTCAGGCAGAAGAATCTGACATAACATTCCAGCTTCAAAGACTGCATAGCTAAGTATGGCCATCAGAGGGCAATAATAATCAAAGAAGGAAAGAGGAAATAAAAGAAGAAATCAAGATGGAGAAGACAGCTCTGGCAAACAGGAGGCACCTGCCCAATACAGACTAGGCAACAGCCTAAATAATAGGAAAGGCAAAAACGAATGAGTTCACATGTGATATGTATACATAATTGTCAGGTTCTAATTTTTGAGGAACCAGAAAGAAGCTACTCAAACATCCATCCTTTCATATATGGTATTATTGTAAATGCCACATAAGAATTTCAAAAATTTACTAGTAAAAATGATAGTTGACTGAAAGAATATTTAAAAGGAAAGCAGACTGAGTCAACCCAATGTGGAGAGGAAAGTTGGGAATAGAGACGAAAAAGGTATCACCAGTTGATGAGAAAATTGGTTAAAAATGTCATTTTTTTAACATTGAGGAAAACTTCAACAAGGAGATTGTTGATTTCAACAGTATAATCAACCAAGCATATAAAAAGCCAAGGTTGAAGGAGAAAGTCAGAGAAAACTTGATTCATATATTAAGAAGGAAAGAAATAGTAATACAAGCACTCAGGAGGCAGAGGCAGTCAGATCTCTGTAAGTTAGACACCAGCTTGGTCTACAGTTCAGGGACAATCAAAATAGCATAACTCCCTCCCAAAAAGAAACGAATAAGCATGACCACAATATTCAAGAACTTTGGGCTATGATCAAGAATCCAAATCCAAGACTCCATGAGATATAAAAAAAACTGAATTAAGAACTAAAGAAAATCTAGTTAACGAAATTACAGCATGAAAATCCTCAAATCTTGGTAAGGAAATGGACAGTCCAACAACAAGAGGCATTTAGAACTCTAAGTACACATGATGGAGGAGCTGTATTAGAGTCAATATATCAAAAGCTCAAAGCAAATAAATAATATTAAAAGCCGAAAGGAAAAAATGCCAGCTTGCTTACAACAACAAACCCATCAGAATATCATCAGCTCTCTCACAGGCAATCCTAAAAGACAGATGATGTAATTCAAGCACTGAAAGTAAATGACTGCTGAACAAGGTTGATAAGCTAGTGAGTGATTCTGTGTTTTGAAACTGGCATAGAATTTTCTGATAATATAAACTCTTGACAGAAGAGTCTCAATAAGAAGAAACCAGGAAACAATGAAATTCTTAGGAGAAACAGCTAAACAAAGGAGAACTAGAAAGGACTATGTTTATAGGGGGAAATGTGAAGGATGAACAGTAATATAACCATCCATAGAAATCATAAATAAAAATCATGGGAGCTAGCATCATCTCTCAACCATAAAAATAACAATTATGATAATAGTAATGACAAATGCCCCCACATTGCTCACAGGGAAACCCAGATTGCTTGACTGAACCTGAAAACTAGATCTAACATCTATCTCTCTTTGAAAAATACTCACAGGCTGAGAGACAAAGGACAGAAAATAATTTACCAAGTAAATAGAAGCTGCAAACAAGTTGCAATAACATTCTGATATCTGATAGAGAAGACTTCAAACAAAAATTAGAAGAAATAGAGATCCATTCCATGTTAACGAAAGAAATTATGATCCTCAGACAGAATGTCTATCAATAAGAAGCAAAATGACAAATGTTGAGGAGGATATGGTGAGATGGAAACCCTTATGATGTGGGGTTCCCTCTGTATGCTGTGAATACCATGGGCAACACCGCTATACACTGTTGAAGGGAATTTCATTCATTTAGACATTGTGGAAATCAGTACAAAGCTTTCTCAGAAAACTTCTGAATAGAACTAACATGCAACCCAACTACAGTGTCTTAGAGTCTCAAAGGAGTCTAAGTCTGTGGATGACAAAGATAACAATACAACTAAGCTGATTGTAGCTTAGGGTACAAGTCCCAGTGTGTGTCAACAGATGAATGGATAAAGAAACTGGTGTATATGCACAATGTATTTTTATTTAGTCATTAAAGGAAAGATATTGTCATTGCCAGGACAATGAATACAACCAGAGCTTACCATATTAAGTTAAATAAGTCAGACTCAGAAGGACAAATATGCTTTCTTTTAAATGTGGATCCTAGGTTATACATATGTGTGTGTGTGAGTGTGTGTGTATACATATATTCATACACATATGAAACAAATGTGGAAATGAGCCTGGGAAAAGAGGACCAGTGAGGATGAGGGAGAGGGAAGACAGATGAATCTGCTAAAAGTACATGCTGGATATGTTTTTGTGAAACTTATCACCATGCACAATGAATACATGTCAATCATAAAATATGAATTATTTTGAAGAACACTAAATTTAGTCTAAAATATCATGTCTTGATACATTTAATTCTCTTGGATCCTAACTTAAAGGTATTTGTACAGAACATATATGTAAATATAATAATTTAGATTTTTGCTGGACACACAGCTTTTTCTTCAGAGTGATGTGTATTACTTTTTTGCTTGGTTTAATTTTATAGGAGATCTCAGTCAAGTTTAATCTATGCCATTTTAACATTTTATTGCTATTCTCTCCCATTTTGAGAAAAAAGCTATTTCTCCTTCACAATTTATAGGACTCTTTTACAACTTCTTTCTAAAAAGAAAGTGTCAGGTTGCAATTAATTCTCTTATAGATAGCTTATGAAATTGGTGCTGACTCTGTTCCTTCCTTTACTGTGCTTTGTGAGGCCTTAAAATGTAATTTAAGAGGTGAGATTATAAGTATTTCCTCATTCAGGAAAAAGCAAGAGGAAGAAGTCCCTTGGGAAGTATAAAGGCTTTAGAAGAATGGCCATTCTGTAGGCATTGCCCAGAGGATCGTGGGTGAGTTTTGGTCTTTCACAATTGTCTGTGGTTGCTTGTTGGGTAATGAAGTTAAATACGGCGTCACAAATACAGGTCAATATAAGCCATGAGGATTTAGTGACCAGAGTCCAATGTCACTAGGACTGACTCCATCACTTTTAAAAAGAAGACTCAATGTTAAAGGAAGACATGATCATGTGACATGTTACCCCAATTCAGCCACTCATTTTTTTTCACAGTGTGTTTATTTCCTTTTACACATTAGGTCTGTTTCCAGGCCTCTAGCAGTTACATGTGTTTTAGGGTAAGCCTCAGCTTGGGTTTTACCCTCATTGCTTGTAGAACTTGGGTTATTGGCAGCATAACTCAATGATCTCCTTCAATAAGTCATTCAATCCTATAAGCATTTTGGAAATGTGAAAAAACTAAAGAACAGTGAAACAATAAAACAACAACAACAGCACACACACACACATATAACTAAAAAAAATCACAGAAATAAATGAGAGAAAAAAACTCTTGATTTTTTTTACTTGCTTTTCAACTTCAAACCCAAATAATTAAGGTACACAAATTAGACTAATTTTGCTGGTTTCGATGATGATCTCTATACTGTGAAAGAGTAAACAGAAAAACATAATTTGATCCTGATATTGTAAGGCTAGGCTCCCTATTTCCAGGCATTAGGGCATCAACTGGCTTTCCTGATAGTTTGCACGTTACCCTCCCTAGAGGTGACCTGGTTAATCAATGGAAGTTTCAGCTCTGAACTCAAGCCTCGGTTTAGAATTACAATGTACTGAGCACTCTGATAACTAATTGTTTAACCCACTTCAATCCATCACCCTTTAAAGATGGCAGCTACTTTCAGTTTCACTGAGTTAGCCCGAGACTCAGTTGGAAGACTTTCCAAGATCAATCATTAACAGGCAGTGTAGGCTAATTGTTTCTCTCCCCAAGACCCTTATCTTTGACCACTTTGGACTCTCAGCATTGCCTTTCATCAGAACATGAGAAGTGGAAAGAAAAGGAATCCAAATGGAACCTCGCTGTTCTTTTATTCACTTTGGTCAAAATGTTCATTGGGCATCTATAACTTTTCAGGCAGTATTCTGAGGACACATCAATAGATAAAGCTGACAGAATCTAGTAGGTGGACTTGTGGGAGAGGAGACATCATGGTAAATAAAACTGAAATATACTAGTGACAAACGCCAAAGGCAAGCCAGGGTGGAGGACTGCACTACACAGCGCACAGGGGGTTCCCATGAGAAAATCATATATAAATGATGATCGCTCGGAGGGAGAGAGCAAGTAGGGGGAAGAAGGTTCAATGGCTGAAAGCAGCAGGTACACAAATACTGAAGAAGTAAGGTCTGACAGAGTGGTCTAGGGTGCTGGAATAGAGATACACAAGCAGAGGAGAGGAAGCTAAATTTTAAGAGATTTATTTATTTATCCTGAAAGAGGTTGTAGGATATAAGAAATTTTTTTGCTGGACTTTGAGCAAGATAAGAAGAGACTGGAACATTCTCTCAGAGGAGTGTACGACCAAGCTCTCTGTGGTGACTGGAACTGATAACTATTGACTGCTTTTCTGGTGAGAAGGAGTTAGAAATATACATTCCATCTCTAACATACTTCAAATTGCCAGGGAGAAATATTCTATCATGAGGTATTTTGGGTCCTTTGCAATTCATAGTTGAAGTCCAGCTTCCCAGTGTTTAGGAAGACAGCCTCTTTGGGAGATAAGATTTTTAAGGGTATTAAATTAAAATGAGGCCACCATTTGGGATTGTAGTCTTTAAGAGAAGGTTCTGGGACACACAAAGAAAGGCCACAAGAAGTCACATACATAGAGGGATGGCACAGAGAAGGCAGCGAACTGCCCTGAAAAGAGCAAGTCCTCAGAAGAAAACTACTCTCCCTGACCTAGATGGCCAACCCCGTCTCTGGTGTTAAAGCCTCCCATTGTGTGGAATTTTGTCAAGGAAGTTCTAATAAAGTAACAAGCAGTTCTTAGAAAATCATGTATAGATCCTCACCTTTTTCTTATGGGGAATGAGAGCACTCAATCTTCAACACTTAATGACAACCTTCTCCTCCTCCTTTATTATACTGATATAATGCTGCATGTAAATATCTGACTATATCCTTCCTTAGGACAACAATTCTAATGCTATGAAAACATTTTAAATTTGGGGGAATTATTTTTTGGCTTGGGAATAACTTGTATTTTAAAAACCATTATACATTGCTTCACTTGAGATATAGTTACTCTAAAATTTGAATTTGTAGCTCAATGTTCTCTCTCCATAGAAATAAATACCTGGACTACATTAGCATTGAGTATTTCTACCTGGTTTGCCTAAGAGCACCTTGAATTAGACATCTAAAATGGAAGTTTCTGCTACCTACACCATCCTTGTTTTGGGGTAGTACAATTTACCTTGGTAGATGTTACTACCCCTCCCTCGGTGTTTCAGAGCAAAATCTGTAGTGTTCTTAGATAATTCTTCACCTGTTTTCCCCAAAGCCATAAAATGAAATGATGTGATACAGTAATTGTAGTCTTCTCCAGTGTCTGGACGTCATCAATAGAGCAAGGTGTCACCATGGAAACAGTTTGTTTAGCTGGGAGCTTTGGTTTTCCCAAGTTCATGAGAGTCACTCGACAGTCTGTGTAAGCCAAAGATAAGGAAGAAATGAGGAGTCATGTTTTAGAGAAGTGCAGGGTATCATAGCTCAAGTGACCATGGCAAAGCGCTATAGACCAGCTGGCTTATAAGTGACAGAATTTTCTTACTGTCCTGGGGGACCGAAAGAGTATGAGATGCTGTTGCAGGCTCTTTTTATAAGGCATTAACCCATCCACGAGAGTCCCCTCCCACTAGACCTAATGACCTCCCCAGTACTATCACCCCATGGGCTATGATCTCAACAGATGAATTGAGGGGAGAGGGGAAGCAGCCTGAAACGCAGAGTTGAGAAAAAAGCAACACTGCCATCCAGTTCTTAATTCTCCTTATAACTCTTTATAATCCAACTTTTCTGCTCCTCTCCTACAGGAGTTCCCTCCATACACACTCCATTTAAGTTGCAACTTGTGAGGGAAACTGCCCTAAAAGTTGATGACCCATCAGATTAGAACTTACTGAAGTGTGAAGAAAGGCCCCAGAATGGCTAGAGCAGATGAAACAGAGCACCAGGGGCCGTTTTCCGTCAACGCTAAGGTCTGTATACTTAAGTTTTCCTGAGTTATACTGCAGACTGAGGCTGAAGTCATATTTTGGGCTCCATCACCACCATTCATTGAGAGCTCTTGGCGTGTAGCGGTTAAGCAATCCTCAGGAAAGACTGTGGGAGGTGAAAAGCACTCCTGGAAAATCAGGAAGGAAAAGGAGAGCTGTAGGGAAGGACAGATAGCAGCATTCAACTCTTCTGAGACTGGAAGGGACTGCTTTGTTACAAGTTCTAGGTACAGACAATCGAACTTCTAAAAGACACAGAATGCAATCATCCTGAGGGGTTAAAGCAGGCAGCCATCTTGCCTTGAGATTTACTGGCCAAGAGACAAAGGTAATATGCCTGCACCCTTGTTAGTCAGGGAAGGTAGCAAATGTCACCTCTTTCACACACTGTCACTGTCATGTGGCCTTGAAGAAAAGAGCAGGTAGAAAAGAAACAGGAAGGATTGAGAAAAACAGGCAAACCACTAGGCATGGTGGTGCTTACATACCTGTAACCCCAGTAGTGGGGAGGGAGTGGTAGGGGGACCAGGGGTTCAGTACTAGCATCAGTTAAAGTGTGAGTTCAAGGCTAGCTTTACTGCAGGAGATTTTGTCTCAAAGCACCAGCAACAAGAAAAACAGGCTCTAAGTCTATGAAATGAAACCACACAGAGCTGTGATAAAGGAAATCTGCTTCCCAGGGGAAAAACAGTCTACAATTAGAAACTGTTTGAAAAAGACAAAAATACTCCATATGTTCATTACGTGCTGCGATGTCTCAGTCAAGCAAGACGTCAGCAGCTACGTCTCCCAGGTCTGTTCCTGCTTTTCTCTACCTATTACATCATTGTCCAGGTTCCTTATACTTCTCTTACCTTGGACATTATATTCATTTTTTTCCTTTTTAGAGTCCTATCTTTCCTCAGCTTTTTCTTTATCTTTCTAATTTGCAAGTCCACCATTTCCCCAGTGGTTTCAGAGTCTGAATGCTTTCTTTCTGCATGGCATCCTAGGCTTTTTATCTTCAGCCTTTCTGCTCACACACTCAACTTCATTTATTGCACTTTTATATTTTTTAAAAAGTCTTGTTTGAAACTCACCATGTAGGCTAAGCTGGTCCTGACCTCATGGGGAATGCTCCTGCCTCTGCTCCCTGAGAGCTGAAATTGCAGGTGCACGCTACCACGTCACCTCAGCACAAAACCTATGTAACTATCAACCTGAACTTAGAATCATGAATGTTTGTCTCCTTATCTGGCATTTTCCCTATTTATTTGGAATACCAGTAAGTTCTGCTGGGAAACTTACAAATTTTCATGAATGGCCTAAATATTAATTGACCACCAACTTCTGTGAGTTTTTCAGGTTGCGTAAATTGCCCTTCTCCTAGATCTCCCTTATTTTGTATATAACATCTTTATAAATGATTCATTGTAATTGTTTGCCAACACATCATAGTAAAAGTCACTAATAAATTAGTGAGACATATTTCACGATGATTTAAGGAGAAATTGTGCTTAATTTTCAATATCAAATTCAAAAATGTACTTCTTTTAAATAACTTTGGCTTTAATACATTGACATTTAATTTTGTATTTTCTTAGATTTTAGTAAATAAAATCACCCAGTACATCCTAGCAGATATTCTAGCAGGGTGTTGAATAAGATTTAAAAAAAAACTCTTATATGTGTCTCCTGGTTTTATCACTAGAAATGCAACGTTAATCTATGACTAACCCTTACTATTCACCATGGACTTCATAGCAGAAGATTGTGCATTAAGTTCAATACTAGTGTTACCCATAAATTGCTGTTTTTGCTTCGTTTTACAATCACCTCATAAATTCTATTTTTTTCAATTTTCAAAGAGAAAAGAGCACATTTTTTTCTTTCTAAGAGAAAAGCAGTTGTAATTCAAGTGGGGATTATACATTCGATATTTAATGAAAGAAGAGTGGATGTAAATACAATATCAATATAGTTTGGTAGGGTTTAATAAAAGATCGTTGAATTTAGCTTGCTTGTGTACATTGTTACAATAGAAAGCAATGGTTCAGTCACTACTTTTTAAAGTAAACTTTTACCATTACATAAATAAGAGTCTAGCAAATTTTTAAAAATTGTGGCTGAGTTTATCAGATTGTTGGTAAAACGTATTCAGGTGACAAGCATGGGATTATCAGAAAGATTATGGTTCACTAAGCCACATAGGCCTTTTCGTAATACAATTGTAATAAGATCTCACATTGCAATGGACTGCCTGTTCCCAACGCTCCCGGTCACAAAGGAAATGATTCTGGCACAGGAACTTTTCAAGACTTGTCTAAGTGCATTCCTTATTAGGTTATCTATACCGCTGGTCCCTTAATTCCCAGATAAGGAAATGTTTGCTGAGCCACAGGAAGAACATGTTTGTACTTAGGAAAAAACTAACAGAGAGATTTAAGGCCATGATTTTTCAACTGATTTTATACTTAACTGTTTGGAAAATGTTTCCATTAATAGACTCTATAATTTTTTAAGTCAGAGATTAAATTTCCCATGCATTTTGTTACACATGCATAACCCCCTGGCTGGAGTAGGTTTAGTGAGGTTTTAACTTCAGTTTCTCCTTTTAAGAATGTTGCCTGGATGGGAGCCCACAGAAGAGAACAAATTAACAAACATTTTCTGAGTAATATAAGACTCGGAGTTGGATGGGGAAAAAGGCACGAAGACAACATTGAGTTAAAATAATTACAACTGGATTCAAATTTTGTTGATAAAGGATAAAACTATATTCTGTCATTTGGGGTTGAAATCCTTAATTAACACTCCGTCTTCTATAAAACCTCCCATCCACCTCCTCACCCAATCAACCAAAAAAAAAATCCAAGAAACATACTGTGGATTGTTTAAGCCCAAATCTTTTATGCCAGTCAATAGGCTACAGAATTTTATGTCTTACTGCATATAACTTCATACCAAGCCCATTCAGTATATAAAATGATGACTGCAATCATATAAATGAGAACTGAGAGAATTGAGCCTAAGTGGGTTAGGGATTTCCTGCAACCCTCCATATTAATGAGGTTAAATGCTAAGGCAGAGCCTTGAGAGCCATAGGTTAAGAGGCATCCGGAAACAGACAGGGGCTTGAATCTCCCTCCACCATCCACCAGCTGCACAGACTTGTGCACTCTCAGCATCTCTGAGGGCCTTATGTTGATGACAGCTGTCTTCTAGCACTGTGAGAACAAAATGAGATTGTGTATCAGAGGTGAAGCTAGCGAGTGAAAAGTTCTACCACGTTTTCAGTGAGAATTAAACTAGACTGCCTGGTATATATGAATAAAAAATTCTGGGTGGCATTACCTTGCTAACACTTGTAGATAATGATGATTATTAAGGACTTTAAGAATATCTGTTTAATCACTAACCTACCAAACCTTTAACTTAACTTCTGCCTTACCAACTGCCCCAATCAAGGGTTTTAAATACTCAGAGTACCCAGAGCAGATGTTTTCTTTAAAATTTACCCTGAAAGTTGTTTACCTGTGATCACATCTTTGAATTTATAGTCTATTTGAGAATTCACATCTTAATTGATTTTCTTTTATTCTGTGTATTCTGGACAGAACGTGTGTGTGTGTGTGTGTATGTGTGTGTGTGTGTGTGTATGTGTGTGTGTGTGTGTCTCTGTGTGTGTAAGCCTCCAGTGTATGAGGTTACAGACTCTGACCTTCTGTCAGGACTGGCGATACCCCACGTTCCCTTTATGCTATACAGTCACCACCGTTTCCATGTTTAAGAGAGATCTGACGACGCCATTCCCAATTCGTGACCCCACATGTCACTGTCACTGCCTGTTTTGATCTTTGGAGCACCTCTTTCTCAGGCAGGCTTCTGACTCCTTGCTTTTACAGGAAGGAGACCTGGTGCCCGCATTAGATATTATTAACCTGAAGAGAAACACAAATCACCGAATGGCAGACGTGCCCCTGACAGTCTAACACCGACTGTCGGAAGAGGACAGCCCCATTGCTATGGCTGACAGGCATGGCACACACACAGTAAAGCAGCTGGACAAAGGAGTGGATCTGTTTGGAATTAGGAGAGCAGAAATACAGTACAATGATTGCGCTGTGATTAAATCACTGAAAACAATTTATCAGCTCAATAACGTGTCACTCCATAGGTCATGTAAATGAAACAGTAAAACAGATTTGCTCTGTAACACAGTCTGGTGAAACGCAAACCAGATCTGATTATTCTTTTTAAGAAAGCTCTTGCTTTTATTACCTTTGTGGAATAAATTTCCTAGTTGCAGTAGTCATCCATCACTTCCTTCTTTTAGGCTAGTATGTATTTGTTCTTTCATTTTCTGAAATCTTGTTCTAGAGGAGTGAATTTGGATACTATACCCTACAAGGCTGCCATCTTTGCATTCATTTTAAGAACCAATGAGACTTGCATTGTTTCCCACTAGTAATAGAAGCTACTCACTGGGGACATAGATGTGCTAGCCTGTATTGTATGGGCAGAAAGTATAATTGGTAATAGAAGCTACTCATTGGAGACATAGATGTGCTAGCCTGTATTGTATGGGCAGAAAGTATAGTCGGTAATAGAAGCTACTCATTGGGGACATAGATGTGCTAGCCTTTATTGTATGGGTAGGAAGTAGTGTCGGTAGCTTGTAATTTGTTTTATTTTTAAAATAGATTAAAAATAGATTTTTAAGTATGTGGAGTTTAAAATTTATCTTTGTGGATAAAAAATATGCTTGAGGGAAATGAGAAACTCAGGTCACACAAAATCAAAAAGAAAGATTGAGAACTTAAACTCAAAATTTCTTAATCCAAAAATTAGTTTTCATCATTTACTCTTCATCTAGATCAAAGGTTCACTCTCTGCTCCAGCATTTCCTTGAAAAGGACTGAAAGGAAGACCCTGAATGAGTCGTTCTCCCGTTCCTTCCAACGTAGTCATTCTTTCTGAGTTTGGATACATAAGTTCTTACACATACACACACACACGTGTCATATACACATACCATAAATTCTTGAATGATCATCTATAAATTTATCTTTCATTTTCACTACATACCAAATCTTAAACGTGAGCCCAAACTTTAATTTACTTCTCTCCTTCCTGACCTACATAAAGTAGTATTTTTGTGACTTGTAAGTGGGCAAAATATTTGTTAAATGAGAGAATTGGCTGTATTATTTTTAATTCCTAGAAATTAAGCTGATTAGTATAACCACATAATTAACAGGTTTACTTTAAAATAATTAATCACTGACAATACCAGAGGAGGGACTCAAAAGTTACTTAGGAACTAGTTATAATCAACTAATTGTTCACAAATATGGTTTTTGCACTTACTATGCACACACAAAAATAAATAAGATGCATGCTATCAAGAAAGCCATAATCTTTAGGGGCAACGGGCACATACACTGATAGTTATGTGTTCATGTAATGAGGGTAATACAGATGAGTTCAACACCAGAATTGCAGAAAGTACTATTATGCAATACTCTGTAATTCCACATACACAACTCAATCTATTGTGCCAGTTAAATAGCCACCATCTCTAGGAGGTTGCAATCTCCGTGAGGTCATTAGCTCTGCTGTGCTTTCCACAGCTTCACAAATAACTAGCAGACATCTGGCTATATGATAGTAAGCAGTCTCCTGAGTAAATGCATGAATGGAGGAATGAATGAATGAATGATGTGGCTATGACTAATTCTACCAATAGTTCTCAGAAGAAGTCAAGAAAGCACAGAATTTTATTAAAAGGAGAAAGCACCCTGATGTTGGACAGATTTGACTTTGACTCCCAACTCTGTCCCTTACCAAGCAGACCAAGTTTCTAACCCTGGGCTTTGCACCAGAAAAACAGAAATGAACCTAATATTTAACTCATAGTTGTGTTATGAGGTTCAAGATAGAAAAAAAGAGAAACAAGTAAACAGAAACAATGGGGAATTAAAACAGTACATAATGCACAGAAGTTACTAACTAGGTACCATTTTATCACCTAATATATTCTTTATTTAATCTTTTATTACTTGCAATGGAAGCAGAGGGAGGAAGAATAAATATTTCTTCTCACTATGAGTCTGATAATGTTTTACATTTGTGGACAAGAGGGTCAAAGGGGTCTCTACGTTTTCTCTTGAAATGAATGAATAGCAGTCCTCAGAGTCTAGTTATTTTGAAGATTAGGAGATTTTGGAAATTCAAAGGATGCAATGCCTATATTTGAAATTTTTGTATGAGAAGTTGCTGGCAATGGATCTTAAATGATGATTTTGTTAAATTGCTTGAGATATTTGTTTCAGAGACTAAGCTGATGCTCATTTCATATCAGAAATACAAAGCATATATTATCAAATAATACATTGAAAAAAGGGAAAATCATTTGTCTCAACTGTTTTTCTTTCCGGGATTTATCTCAGAAAGCAATAGTAGGTAATTAAATGAATCCAATACAAGCTTGATCATTCCAGTGATACTTAGAGTTGACTGGGAAATTCAAATATTTAACAGTGAGACTCAGTTTACTGCATTAAGATTCAATGGAACTCAGTGGTAGATTAAATGTGGTACAGAGAATATCTGAGATCTGAACTAGTATTTTTTTAATTTTTTAAAAACTTTTT
>LOEQ01003157.1:291555-306653 GCA_001685075.1 Bramus lutescens | reverse complement strand
TCCCACAGGGCAGGGAACCCTGACTGCTCCTTGGACTGGAGAGGGAGGGGGAGGAGGAATCGGGGAAGGGGATAGAAAAGGGAGGAGGGGAGGAGGTGGAAATTTTTAATAAAAAATTAAAAATAAAAAAGATACTTATAGATTGTTTCCATTTTGAGGTCAGTGTTTTAATTTGCTGCACATTTGTTTACAGATTATTTAATATTCTGAAATGAAGTTTTAGTCTTTAAGTTTATACAGGAATTAAATATTATAGGACAATAGTTGTTCGTGTTTGTTGTACATACAGTCAGATCAATTAGGTTCTTTAGATACACAGAGATTGTATTATGGCTAGATAGGTAATCTTCAACCACTTTAAGGATCTGTACAACATGGTATTTTAATAACTTAGGGTCCTGTTGACATGAGACATGATTGCTCCTGACAGCACCAATCTATTCCCGAGAGAATTTTGAGTGCCCAAGACACTTCACTGGGAGTTTGTTTTCTTTTTGGCACAATTGGCCTTTGGGCAAGGAACTGCCCATGCCTCAACCACTGACAAGGTACATGGTATTTGGAAATAGATAGAGGATATTGCTGTTGTCTTCAGTTGCATTCCATAATGTGAAAGTGAGACACTATTGCTGAAGCTACCACACACTTAAGGCACAAAACTTGGAGAAACTAAGCTGGCCTTGACCTGGAAGCTTAAATCAGTCAGGTTCTTTCGGTATCAGATGGTGCTGTACAACCTCCTAAGGGGGAGAAGCAATTGGCAGTCCTACCCAACTGTGAAGCCTATGCACCACAACAGTGCCTGGACTGGCAAGACACATTGTAATAACAGCAACACTTTTATCTTGAGAGTAACCAACAGTCATGAAGGTCTGATCTATAGGAGGGAATGCATATCTGCTCCTGGGAACCAGGTAACTATAGAGGGCTGGAGAGATCATAGCCACTAAAGGAGAACCCACAACTTTCATTTTTCCTAAACTAATGTAATTGCAAAACTATATTCTAAATATTTATCTTTATGCCAACAGATAAGTGTAGCTCTCACCCCACATTAGAGATGCTTCCCTTTGCAACAGAGAAGACTACTATACTATAGAAATTCACAACTGTAGTGATGAGGCAGCAGGCTGTGTTTCGCCCGGATCCCGGCTAGCTTACCCCCGAAATAACCACACCAAATTGTATTTATTTAAACACTGCCTGTCCCTTTAGTTCCATCCTCTTATTGGCTAATTCTTACATCTTGATTAACCCATTTCTAATCATCTATGTAGCACCACAAGGTGGTGGCTTACCGGGAAGATTATAACCTATGTCCATCTCGGGCCAGAGCTTCATGGCATCTGCCTGACTCTGCTTTCTTCCTCCCACAATTCTGTTCTGTCTTCCCTGCCTACCTATGTTCTGACCTAACAGGTCATGCAGTTTTCTTTATTAATTAACTAATGAAAGCAACAGATAGATAGAAGACCATCCTACATCACACAACTTGTCAAAATGCAGAGAACACATGATCGTGGGATGCTCAGCACCAGTTGATACACTTGCAATGCAGCCCCTATACCCAAGGTTTAGGGAAAATTGTTGAAGAGGGAGCAAAAGGAATATAAATGCCAGAGCCTCAGGATGCCTGTAGCTGGACAGTGTTCCTTAGACATGACAGGAAGAATATACCCATAAAATCTCAATAACACATTTGCCTGAACAAGATCAGCATAAATACAATTTCACTTGACATGCCAATACGGGCAGGGGATTTACACATAGTCCTACCCTTAGATGAAGAACTATAGATACTCAATGGCTATAGAGAGGTGGGAAATTGATTTCTTCCATGGAGAAGCTGCTACCCAAGTGGTCAGCCCTGGGTGTATATGCATATGGACAACATTAAATGGACTCAGTAGGTTTAGTACACACACACACACACACACACACACACACACACACACAGTGTGTGTATTTATGTATATGCCATGAATTTGAAAGGAAGTGGGAGGAACATAGGAAGAGGTGGATGGGAAGGTAAGAGTAGAATTTATATAAATACAGTACTCATGTATGGAGCTCTCATGAATAAAATTAATATAAAATAATTAGTTTTGTGGTAATTTGACAGATTAGTAATTATAAATTAATATATCATCACAAATTAACATGTATAATTTTAAAAAAAATCTTGTCAAACTCTATGCTCATCTGGTCTTCCTTACCTTAGAAAATGTCACTTCTGCTCTTCCAGCTGTTTACCCTCAACTCTGAGTCATCCTCAATGACTCCACCCTCTAGATTCTGTCAGACTTGAGATGTTTCTCAGAATATCTACCTCTGGCATGTGGATGACAGCTAGCCTTTCCGAGGATTCTTATTCCCGTTCTACTTTCCTTAGTTCTAGCTTAACAGAGCCATAGAGTCCTCCTCATGGAGTCCGTGTGCTGTCTCCACATACACCTTCCATTTTATGCCACATTTCATGAGATGAAGTTGTTCTTACCATAACCCATGAAATTCCCACAAGGCTCGGACCCCAGGGGGCCTCCTAATGACGTTCCTCACCTTGTTCCTTATTGTCACATTGGCTCTTTCCTCCTCTGCTGTTTCTTATGATCCTACTGGCCATTCCCACTGCTATTGTGAGGCTCCCAGGATATCTACACACGCGCTGGCTCCACTCCCTCCTCGGGTTTTGCCAACACTGTTCATGGATGTTTACTTGCTCAGCACTGCGTGTCTTTGTTCCACTGACTTTTCTCACAGCGTATGCACCACCTATTTATTTGACCTCCGTGCCTTGCCCCATTTGAACATCACTGCTATGCCAGCAGAGATCCGATCTACTTTGGGGATGGTTTACTACTACAGTTTCCTTAGGTGAGTTACATGAAGTGTTCCAGCTGGCTTCAAACTCCTGATCCCCCTGTCTCAGTCTTTTTAGGGTTGATCTTACAGAAGTTTGTCCCCAAGTTCAGGTCAGTAAATATTATTGACAGCAGGAAGAACTGATTTTTAAATTTTGTTACACCACTTAGTGTCAGTTTTACTGCCTTGTAAAACAACAACAACAAAAAACCAATTAAACTTAACACACTAAATGATTGTTATTTGCAAAGGAAATCCCAGAAATCATGAAAGAAACTGGAAAAGTATAAAATACAAGCATGAGAGAAGCCCTGTGGTTTAAATTATGTCACCGTGTAGTCACTGGGACCAGACTGTCTGGAGTCAAATCTTATCAAATTCTGCCACTTACCAACTGTGTTATCTCTGGCAAATCACTTAACTTCTCTGTGCCTCAACTTTCATCTATAAAATAGGAACAAAAGCAGTACTTGTCTCACAGTTTTGTAAGGATAGAAGGAACTAGCACTTGTTAATTTTTGAATAATGCTGTTTATTTGTTCTATAAAGACATTTGTAAATAAAGAAACCTTTTCTTAGTTATACATCTATTTTTCCAGATCAAAGAAGAAAACCCCCTTTCTAAGGCTTTTAAGGAAGTGTAATATTGAAGTTTAGCTTGACATGATAGATGCTAAATATCAGACAACAAGGCAATTGCACTTTTGAATATAAATACGAACTGAATAAGTAGAATATTAAGAAATATTCAAGCAGTGGTTTTAGGATATGTCACAGATTGATTCAAACCTAGAAAGTAATTCATCAGCATGAGATCACTTGTTTGGAAGAGGAAAAGAACCTTTGCTGGCATTGTGTGGCCTTTTCCAAAGGTTACGTTTTTCATTTCACTATTGGAGAAAACCATGTGCTCCTCATCATCTTTCTGTTAAGTTTACGCACACATATCCTTGCCAGTGGAAATACTCTGCCAGTTAAGAATATTGATTTGATGCGATAACATTATATGTCTATGCTATATTTAACTATTAGATTCAATGATTGAAAGACAATTTTAGAGAAACCAAACAGTTTTTATTACATTTTTCAGAAGGAAACCATATAAGCAAAGTTTTCTTTTAGAAGTCTTATTTAAACTTAACATGACATGTGATAGATTTTTGCCCTGACATTTTGGTATCTCCTTTGTTCTCATTAATCCCTCTGGAGTCTTTCCACCTGTCCCCTGAGACTCTTCTGATGGTCTATTTCCTCTTCCTTAACATCGCCCTTTGGCTTTTAGGTCACATGTGTTCTATTATTCTCTGCCTATTTCTTTCCTCCTGATGCCTCCCTTAAGACCTCTTCTTCTCCTCTTGCGGTTCCTTTTATAGTCTCAGGACCCCTTCTCCAAAAGACATCCTCCTACCCTCACCTTGGCCTGGGCAAACACCAACCCAAGGATTTGAGAATTACTGCTTCTAAACATGGTAAAGTCTTGCTCAAAGACACAAGAGCAAGAGATGACCAACAATGACAAAAGCAAGGGTAGACAGATAAATCTTTTGTACTCTCTCAGAGCCTTAAGAATGATGCCCCAAATATCAGAGATGACGTTCAAAATGGCAGGCAGGGCTGAGGTGTCTCAGACAGAAAGTTGAGTTCTGAGTAGAAACCCCTTTCTGCACGAAGGGCATCCTTACTCAACTGTCATCACCTCTGCAGTAGAGATTGCTAAAAATAGGAGATGCCAGATTTATCCGCATTAGCCAGGATTCTCTAGAAGATATGAACCAACAGAATGAATACAAATTAAAAGGGAATTTATTAGCATGGTGTGCAGGATGCAGTCAGAGAAGTCCAACAATGGGTGTCTCATGCTAGAGAGGTGAGAGAATGTTAGTCGCTCAGTCCGTGATACTGGATGCCTCAGCGGCTTGGATTTGCTGGGCCTGGAGAGCTGGAGAGCTGCTGCTGTCCACACTGGAAGTGAGAGAATCTGGTTGTGATAGCAGCGAAGGACTCATCAGTGTCAGCCACAAGGCAAAGAATTTACCAGTGAGGGTGAAAGGCAAGCACTACATAACAATGACCGATCTGTCTTTCCATGCCCTCTTATCTGTATTGCTACAGAAAGTGCCGCCCAGTTAGTTAGAGTCTTTGCACCCCGATTAAGGCAATCAACACTCCTGCCCCCCAGACATGTTTACCAGCCCTTCTGATCTAGATAGTCCTTTGAGGCTCCCTAGCTAGGAGATTCTGCTTCCTATCAAGTTGACTAAAACTAACAATCACACATGCCAAGGAAGAAAAACACTAAAGTCATAGTCTTTCATTTCATTTTATTTCTCATTTTCAGTTTTTATTTTGTCATTTTAATTTGTACTTTTGTAGCTCATTTGTTCAGTTGTTTTGCTTTCAGGGATTTTATGACTCATTTATCTTTCTCTTCACCTAGTCTATTTTTCTTCAGCCTCTAACCCATATTCTTTGCTTCTCATTTGTATTTTACTCCCTCTTTCCCCCCTTTCTTACTTATTTTATTATTAATTGATACCCTCAGCTTTAAAAACTTGTGAACTGCACTTTTCCCAGTTGGCACTCCAGTAATGCCACCTACAAACTTTGTTGAAAACACAAGTGAATAGGTAAGTACATTTTACTCCAAGTCAAGCTTGCAGCTACCGTCAAATCATTTGATCTGATACAACATCAAGTGTTCTTACTAAGTGAAGGCAGGAAGACGCATGGAAAAGAGAGCAAAGAAGCAAAAAGAGCAGGGAAGGATGAGAAAACAAAAAGTAGGGGGAAATACAACTTTCAAAGAACAACACAGAAGCACACACACAAAATAGGCTCAAACAAGCCCATGGAACAGCTGCAGATGCTCACAGCTCCTTGGTGTTGGAGACAAAGACAATGAGACAACTGAGATGTCAGAAAAGGATCCCAGCATCCTACATTTAAAAAGAACCAATGACTATATGGATGACACAAATAAACAGAAGAACAAAGTAAGAGAATCAATTCAGTCTATTCAAGAACATTATCAGGGTGGAGGAAATGGTCAGCAATTTGGTAGAGAAATCAAGAGAAGAAAATGCCAAGCATGAATTCAGCAAGGAAATTGAGACAGAAGAAGGAAAAGAACAAATACAAGAAGCAAAAGATTAAGTGAATCAGAAAAGGGGAAAGGGAAGGCATTACTAAAAGTAAGCAAACAAGTTGAAACAGAATAACAAATTCTAAGAATAGAGGACAATAATACACTCAGATAAATGTGAGAACAAAAATTGCTGTGCATGATTCAAATGTATAAGAACTCTGAAATACTTTCAAGAGACCAAGCCCAAGAGCATCTGGAATTGAAAAGAACCCAAATATATAAATAATCTATTCCACAAATCAGAATAAAAATTTTCCAGAATCCAGAGAAATGAATAAACAGTTAAGCCCTGGGCTTGTGAATGACTCACTGCTATGGGACAATGATCCTACACCTTGTAAAGATTTATCAGTTGTATTTTAATAAAATGCTGATTGGCCAATAGCCAAGCAGGAAGTAGAGGTGGGGCAATGAGAAAAGGAGAATTCTGGGAAGATGAAAGACTGAGTCTGCAGTCATCATCCAGACACAGAGCAAGCAAGATGAGAATGCCTTGCTAATAAAAGGTACCAAGCCGCATGGCTAATACAGACAAGAGTTATGGGCTAATATAAGTTGTAAGAGTTAATAAGAAGCCTGAGCTAATAGAACAACCAGTTTATGATTAATGTAGACCTCTGTGTATTTCAGATTGAACGGCTGCAGGACTGGGTGGGACAGAAACCTTAGTCAACAACTCACCCCCAGCAACCCATTTTTTCCAGGTAGGCCTCATTTCCTGTAGGCTCCATAACCTATCAAAGCAGCATCTCCAGCCAGGACCAGCCATTCAGACACTTGAGCCTGTAAGAGACATGCTAGTATTCAAACCACATCAGGAGGCAACACTCCCTCCCCGCTTTTTATTTTTGATATCGCGAAGGCAAGAGGCAATGGTTCGCCTGGGACTGTTCCAGCTTTTTCCTGTTTCTTGGAGTATGTATTCCAGGCACTCCTTCATTCTTCAGTTTATGTGACAATAGGCAACAGCTCCAGGAATGTAGCTAGAAGACCAAGGATTGCAATAGCGATTGGTCAGTGTAAAGGAGAGCAAAGGGAATGCTTGTCAAAACCACCAAAGAGGAGAGAAATCCTAGGGCCCAGAGCCCAGGCTGTCAGCGATTCTGAAGCAGCCACTGGTCTGGGCAAGGGGGTGGATTGCTATAGCATCTCACCCCATCACTGTTGGCTCAATATCAGTTTTATTTGAAAATTTAGTATTTGCAGCTGAGGGAGCCCTAACTGATTGATAATGTCTACCATTTCATGAGATAAGACATGAACTGTGGTATAAATTCTCCCAGCCTTCCCCTTGATCACATAACAAGTACATTAACTTATGTATGCATTCTTTAGAATGGTTTTAGGGTTGAAGTTCTTAGTAGAATTAAATTATATGACATACATATTTAATAATTTACAGAATTGATTTTAATAGCTTTCTAGTATTTTTGATATGAACATGCTATCATTTGCCCCTATTTTTGGTCATAGAAGTTCCTTCTAGGCTTTATCACAATTAATAAGGCAGAAATCATGTTTATACATAAATTAATCTTTAAAAGATTTGAGATTATAATGTAATCACATTTCTCCCTCCAAATCCTCTCATATACCCTTCCTTGTACTTTTTTCATTGTTACCACATGTATATATGTATATGTATATACATATATTCATAAATATGGCCTGTTCCATCTGTATAATGTTACTTGTTATATATGTTGTAAGGGTTGCCCATTTGTTATTGGATAATCGGTGTGCTTTTTCCTGGGAAAGACTACTTCTCCTGCTCCTAAATGTCTTAGCTGCCAATGTTCTGTGAAGAGTTGAGACATTGCGGCTTCCCCCATCCACTTTAACTTCTCCATTGTTGTTGTCCTCGTTCAGCAACGGTTTGGCAGCTATGCTGTTGAGACTTTATGGGTGCAGTTTCTGACATTTCTAGAAGACACAATCTCACAGCCAACTTCCTGATCCTCTGACTCTCACAATCTTCCCATCTCTGGCAGTGTTCCCTGATCCTTAGTGGGGGTGTTTTATACATAAATTCACTGGGACTGGGCTCCACAACTCTGCATTTTGATTAGTTGTAATTTTCTGTAGTGGTTTCTACCTGCTGCAAAGAGAAGTCTCATTAGTGAGGGGTAAAAACACTTGTCTGTGGTTATAGAGACAAATGTTTAGATTGTTGATAGGGATTACACTGGGTTAATAAAACAGTGGTTGTAGAGTCTCCCCTGATACCAATGATTTCACTAGTACTGAGTAGTTAATTAGGTTTCTAGTACCAGTTATGATACCCTCTTTTTGAGTAGATCTTAAGTACTGCTAGAGAGTTGGCTATTGCCACTACTGCACCCTTAGGATTATTGTGCTATGCTGGCAGTTGATATGATTCATAGGCACCATAGCTAAGTAGGACTGTTGGTTACCTCCTTTCTTTAGAAATTCGCATGGTGCCATATGGTAACCATGAAAGTCAGTCCTCACGGAGAAGAAATTTATGTCAGTCCCAGATCAGGGGTATCTGGAACCTGTTTCTGAAATGAATGGTGTCTTCAGCAATAGGGACTTACCTTCTTCTGCCTATGGGGGAAAGAAGGGCAACAGCAATAAGCTGTTTGCTTTGGGAATCTCTTGGACAGTCCAAGAAGAGGGCTTCTCATGACTGGTATTTTTTTTAATTTAATTTTTTTATTTTTTGGTTAGGTGGTCTTTGCCACTTGGAGGTAGCATTATCGTCCCAAATGAGAAAAGTTTCATTTTAATGAAATTATATATGTATATTCACGTGCAGAATTATACATATAATAAGGTCAATAAGTAAATAATTAATGATATGATTACTTATGGCTTTCCAGACATCTTTATTGTTAATTTACTTTCCTCTCTTTTTTCTAATACAGAAATTCTGAATTTGTTGCTTTAAGCTGGCAGAGCATATTCCCATAGCTTGAATTACTTATCAACTATTCTTAAAAGTAATACATCACAGCCTCCCTGCTCTTAATAAAATGAACTACCTTAAAAAAGTAATTCTTAAAAATAATTAGGGAAGTCTTCAGATGAAGAAGTAACTGACTAAAGGACAAAACAAAACCCCCAGAGCTCCTGGAGAGGATTGTGAAAGCACGAAGTTCAGAAATCAGACTGGAGGAGAGAGCATCATACCTTCCTTCACTAGCAACTACTGTCATCACCAGAGCACCCATTGCCCAACTGTCTCAGGAGGAGAAAATGGATGGAGAATAGGCAGGTACCTGGGCTTCCCTTTAGAAACTTTTCTTCCCACTTTGGCCTGTCTAGGAAACAAACTTTACCAGCTATGTCCAATTACTAGTGACTGCATAAATTGAGCTCGCCACTCATTTGGACAAAGATATCTCATTCAGGGTGAGGTTGGATACTTTATTATTAATGAGAAATATGGCTCTGTAAATTGGATTGGAAGATTAAACTCTGGAAAACTTGACTTTAAAAAATACCTTATGGATTATTTAAGAAAATATAGGCCTAATAGTTCCTGGTTTAGGGCAGAGAACTAAGGTAGGAGTCAAGGTTCTGAAGTGACAGCCATGTATGTAAATGACTCTAAATGAGAAGAAGGAGGTCATGAACTGAGCACGAGAATATTTTTCTATTATCCACATACAGTCCCATATACTGAAACTTACGTTAATGTCTACTGCAGAAAAGATACGATATTATGTCTCCATTTAGCATTATTGTTTCCTCTTCTGTCTGGGACAACATCTAGAAGAAATTAGTGATCAAAGTTATGCAAATCCTTTTGGCTACTTCCTAACAGTGTCACAAGCCAGTCATCCAATCATCGCTTTATTCTCTACTCATAAAGCTCAGATGACTCAGTGTTTCATGGTTATGGATCTTGAAGGCATAAAAAAATCACAAGAGCATTTATTAAAACTGATTAAGACATGGGAAAAAGCATTTTATTATTAGATTATTTGCACATTTTCAATTGTTGCCTGGAACAGTTTTCATAATGTTTACATGGGTATGAAACAAACTTGGCACAATAATATCCACAGAAGTAGGCTATGTATAATAAAGGTTCATCATTTTTCTTGCTTGAGATCATGTGATTCACAAAACACAACTTCTTTTGGGCAGCTAATTGTATTCCATTAAAACATTTTCATTGTTAGTCACAAATTAAATTCTATGATTGTTCAAATTTATTTCTTAAGCTTATAATGAGGCGTTGGAAGCAGGTAAGTAACTAGGCATGCAGACACAGTAACACATTAAATAATAATACTTCCCTCAAAGAGACCACTGCCTCCAGCATCATCCTAGCAGGCATTTCCTCAGAAGTATATTTCTGTGTCTCACTATCCGTTGTTATTATTTGGGAAATGGAGCTTATTCTCTGAATTCCTACTACAAAAGAAAATTGTGGGTGTTTTCTCTCTCTATTGCAATCTTTCCCGATGCAGTTTCCACTAATGAAGCAGTCATTTTGGCCCTTGCACTTTGAAGTTTCACTCATTACCTGGCTTCTGTACGTCCACAAAAGGCAACATCTAAAGCCCCCAGTGTTGGACCATCACTTTGGGGACTGCTAATTGAATGTAATTACTTCGTTTTGTGCCAGAGTCCATACTTGTAACATTGCCTTGTAATAATTTAAACTGCATACTGTAGGGGACTGTTTGACGCCAGTGTGGAGACGGTCAGGCAGCCACTTGGGCTGTGGAAGGAAAGTCAGAAGTGAGGAGACATTGTCATTTGGCTACCTACTCATTAGCTGCCCTCGATGGCTGTCTGTTGTTTTGAGTGGACAGGATGTGTAGTGACTGAATCTTGCCCCTAAAAATAACTGTGAAAACAGGCATTTGGGGTGTACAGTAATTGGTTGCTCAGTTGATCGCAGATATTTTTATAGAACTTGGGGAAAGACAAGATATTTTTAAACCATGACCTTACTTGACAACACCACATCCCTTGCCCCCCTCTCCTAGGAAAGAAGGGGTGTAACAAGATGGATAACACATAGCAAAAGGAAAAACCCTACAAAATCCATTTCTCTTTCCTTGTCTTATTTGAGGAATTGGATGCTGCGGAAGAATAACGCTGAGTTCGCTGGCTAGTTTCCTGATGTGAGATTTTTGCCATCACCTTGCTCCCAACAGATGTTATCACTGAAACTTTTCATCACAGACGAGGAACACGGCAAGCCTGAAGCCGTGCGAGCGTCACAAAGCACTCTGAGTCACACGGAAAGCACAGTGCACACCGAAAGTTTGCTCCTCCTTGACTATTAATCGTATGTTCAATTTAACCACACTGGCCCTAATGACAGGGCTTGTTTCTGACTGTTTTGTGGACCTGGGAAAAGAGAGCATCTTCCTCAAGTGTCAGAACCCCTCCCATTTGGTCAGTGGTGCCAGCAGGTCTCCACTCTTGGACGTTAGAACTGACATTAGCCTTTCTCTCTCAAATTACGTTCAAAGTTAGCAAGAAGAAAGAAGACAATAATTCAGAGAGAATTCAGAGTGTATGACAATGAGAAATAGTGCTTAAAAATGCATGAATACATTGGATAAAATGAAGTGCAAACTTTGATTTACTCACAATGATCTCTGGGTTCTTCTTCATGATGATTCTAAGAATAGGATGAATACCAAGGTATTCAGACATTCATCCAGAATTCAGATTTATCAGTTTTTCTTTCCTTATCTTTAGATTTATGTTTTGTATAAGTATGGCAAAAACCTGATAACAAATAAAACACACAGCCGAGCTTATAAGAACAAGAGAACTAGGTTCTATCTTAGCCCAGACTCTACAGTATGCTTCAGTTTGTAATTCTGCAATTGTTTCTTTCTTAGCTATGTATCTCTGGCTTTATCTGATTCAGAAAATGCTCTGTTCTGTTGTTATGGAAGCGATGATTTCCTTGACTATATGATCCCATTTTCCCATATTCTCATTTATATCAGTGGTCAGTGTTTATTTATTAGTCTTTTAGTCGTGATACTTCTATATTTTATTCTTTTTTTGAGACAGTGTTTCTCTGTAGCTTTGGGACCTGTCCTGGAACTAGCTCTTGTAGACCAGGCTGGCCTCGAACTCAGAGATCTGCCCGCCTCTGCCCCCCGAGTGCCGGGATTAAAAGCATGTGCCACCACTGCCCAGCTTATATTTTATTCTTATTTCGCTGATTTTTCAGACTATCTCTTGACTCTTACTTTGTTAAATGAGGATATAGGATATAGCATCCCAACCAATCTTTTCTCTTTATTCTTCTATGTTTTCTGTCTACTGGTATTATACATTTTCAGATTTTTTTGTTTTTGTTTGTTTATTTTTAACATCTTTGTACTGCCTGGAAATGTGGAGTCCTGGTACACATCTTCTGACAAGAATATTACAAAATTGGAGGTCAGTTTGAGTTTTATATTATTATAGCTATGCAAATATTCTATGTTGGTTCAAATGACACGCTAGTATCTTATTTTCACATTTACAGTTCCATTGCTACCATTTGGGGCAGGTTGAAGGAGCCTGTTCATGGCACCAATGCTAAATGGCTTCAACTTTGTGCTTTATCAATTGCATAAAAATTAAAATCGTGCTTCACCCGAGTTTCTTATTTAAAGCCATGTCTTGTTCCTAATATTTTTTAATTCTTGCAGTATTCTGCCCTCTGCCCCCTATTTTCTATCTGGCCATCCATTGCTAAGTTGTATCCACCTTTTGTCTTTATGGAATGGTGAAATTACCTGGTGCGAGTGAGAAGGAAACACAGAACACTCAACAAACCCGCTTAGGAGTTTATCAGAGGGGGCATATAAAGGCCTGGAGAAGTCAGTGTACAGAGAGAGGAATTTGGCACATCCAGCTTTTAGAACCTTCCTACCTCATGAACACAGGGAATTACGTGCTGCGTTATACGCTGATGACGCAGATGGGCGACTCACGCGTGCGTGCAAGGGTTTTAGCTGAGTCATACGTGGATGTAACCACGCACGCGCGCACGTGGGTCATGCAGGGCCCTTTGTGCCCAAGGGCCAGTCTGCGCGTTCCTGCCTTTAGAACCCGGAAGTGCAGCCTTATCCGTGGCTGAATCATTACAAATGGAGCCTCCCCTCAGAAGCTACAACTCTCACTGAGAGACGGGCAGCATTGTGAAGGTATGTTAAACTGGACACGCATCACAGTCCCTGGCTATGGGGGGCCTTGAGTACCAGCCTCAGTACCCCCTCAGGGCTCAGAACTGGATATCTATGGCAGGCGAGGATTTGAGAGTAAAAAAACAAAACAAAACAAAAAAACCTCAAGTACGTTACCTCTTCGTGTTCTTTATTTTTCATATGAGGGGACAAAGTGAAGTGAGAGCAGATCTCCACGAGGTTTCTAGTTTTTACACACAGTTGGAAAATTCCACAAGCAAGGACAATGATAATATGCATATCACAATCACAACTAGGGGGCAGGTTGGACCTGACAAGGCAGTACTCTGGAACAGGTGGCACCACCCAGGAAAGAGCCAGCGTTCAAGGGGAAGCACCTGACATTCCAAACCATCAGATAAAGTTACTTAACACCCAAGTCCTGGGTTCACCCATTCTCCTCATCTAATCTCTTTTGTGATAATCAGCTTTGGGGATGCCTAGATTTGTTTGCTAGCAAAAGTGGGGCATACTGCCTTTCTGCCCAGTACCTGTCTTTTATAGAAAATTTATGTGGTCTGCTAGCAGGTAATTCTGTGGGACTGACTGTAAATTTGACTGTTAGAACAAAGAGTGAATACTATTGCTCCAAGGCCTCTTGGTGTGGGTGAATGGAGCAAGGTGCAGTGGTTACACTAAGGTGTTGGCAATGAATCCCATTTCAAAGGGAAGACTCATGGCTTCACAAGGTTCTTACAGAAATGACAGTGACTTTTACAAAAGCCAAGCTTTCCCGCAGCTCCTCAGTACGGGTTGCTCCATGTGGATGTGTCCATACACGCTTCCCATGGATCTGCCTATTAGTCTGTCAGCTGTGCATTCACTGTATTGTCTTGTGGGCTCCATCACCTGGCCTTGAAAACTTGGCCTCCTGGATCAGATAAAATCAACTTTATGCTTTTAGTTTGTTGAAACATTCAGTTAAGTTCTTGGGAAAATCCTCTGATGTATAAAGTTACTTGGTCCTTCTTGGTGTGTTAGGGAAAAGGCTTTTATTTTGCATGAATGTGAGTTTATTAGTAAAGAATGTAGGCTGAAATTACTTTATCTCAAAACTTATGGTATTTATTCCATGTCTTCTAGCAGCATACTAACCTAAGAGAAGGTTCTTCTTAAAATGCCTTTTCTTTGTTTATTTATCTATTAAGATCACCTTCTTATACTTCCCTGCTGACCCCAGGCTCCTAGGCTCAAATGATCCTCCTGCCTCACACTTCAGGGTTCCTGCCATGTGTCATTATACCTTCTGTTTTTTGTTCTTTTGCATTTGGGTTTTCTTCTCTTAATTCATTTTTAACCTAAGTGTTCTGAATTTCATTTTTGATATCCCCAGTCAGTCTCAGTGCCTTGGTATGAAGGCACTGAGATCTGTGTGGTAGATCTGTGTGCCTTGGTATGAAGTCTTACTTATCAAACTGTCAACCTGTGGAGAAACAAAGCAAGAAAAGCATGATGAACAAAATCAAACCCCAGCTGAAATTGCATTTCCTTGGTGGTCATTTTTTTTCTGCAAAATATTTTAAAATTTAAATTTAAAATAGCAATAAGGTGTGATAGACTAAAGAGTAAGTATGCCTATTGTAATGGTCTGTCCTGTCCCTTTAAGAGACAAGCCCCACCCACTCCTTTCCCTGTCTGCTGAGGCAAGCAGATCTTCCTTCTGCTTCCAACCTGCAAGCTCTTCCTTTCTGTCTCTCTCCCAAACAGGCAGCTTCTGCCTCTCTCCCTTCTTCCCACTTCTCCCCTTCTCCCTCCTGATGGGGAAGCTCAGCCAATCACATTTGGCTCCAGTGGCCTCCTGGAGCCGGGGAACATAAACTTGGAGATCCAGGTCATGATGTTGGTAGCGCTACTACAAGACCTGCTTTTTCTTTTTTGGTACCAGCTGCACACGACAATTCCAAATGGTG
>LOEQ01003157.1:267938-287407 GCA_001685075.1 Bramus lutescens | reverse complement strand
GTCTGTTTGGATGCTCACCTTCCTAGACCTGGATGGAGAGGGGAGGACCTTGGTCTTCCCACAGGGCAGGGAATCCTGACTGCTCTTAAGACTGGAGAGGGAGGGGGAAGGGGGAGGAGGAAGGAAATGGGAGGAGGTGGAAATTTTTAATAAAAAAAATTCTTAAACAAATAACTGATTTTCCCTATATTTATTTGTGGGAGAGTAAGTCTTGATAATTGGAAATCATCAGAATGTAGATTAACAGTTGAAATGGTGTGGGATAAACTTCCATTTGCTATAAAAAAGCTTCAACTCTTGAAATTATTTTGATATAGATTATACCAGAGACATTTTTTTAACCACACGCTACTTTCTTTCTGTGTTCTCATGTTTTCTAAATTATTTAAGCACAAACCACTCAGTTCTTTCCTTGAACAAAATGTCAGTTATCCCTATCATATCAGATGATATTTTATAGGACTGTGTAATAGTGTCTTTCCTTGTATATTTGATACTAAGTATGACTATCTTACACTAAATAGGTGCAAGGACCTGTCTATTAGGTCAGATTATGTGATTAAAGCGCTGATCTTGCAAAGTGTTGGTGGAGCACTTATTCAGATAATTGGATTACTGTAAACAGTTCACTTTGTGGGAATGAGCTGGATAATTGCTTCGTCTATGCATTTTAAATAGCTTGAGGTTCTAGGTTTATTTTGCATCCTATAGGCCACTTTCTTCAGTGATGAGCAATCAGGGAAAATCAGATTATCACTCTGTTTAACCTTCCTGTGCTTTGGGTAATTAAGTCAACAAATTAGCTGAAGGCTCCAATGCGGAAGAGGATTGGCAGACTGTGGTCAAGTCAAGTATTTATGAATTTTCCCTTAAGCTACTTTTCTTGGGGAGGCTTTGATAAGAAACATATGATGTCAATTATCATTAACTCTCTGTGGTTTCCATGTTTGGGAGCTTGAAGCTGATTTTAGAAACTCGAGGGCCCTCTTCCCCTTTCCTTGTGTACCTGCATTGGTCTACTCAGATTTTGAAACAGGGTTTTGCAGTGTAGCCCAGACCGACCTTAGCTCTGCATCCTTGGTCTTCAGCCTGGTGAGTGACGGAAATACAATCATGTGTCATCCAGGCTTAACTTTTCTTTTTCTTTGTTTTTCTCCTTATGGTGCTTGGGGTTGAACTCAGGACATAAAAGCTGAATTTTTATCACTGAACTATATCCTCACTCTCAATTTTTTAATTGACGGCATACTTGAGTAAACATACAATTTTTGATCCAGAAGTTCCAACAGTACCATCTATTACTTAAAATTCCAGAAAAAGTCCACAGTAGAATTAGGAGTGGTGTTCTCTTGGCTGTGACTTTTGTTTTCTGAAAATTTCCTGTATTTTTCAAAAATTCTACAAAGAACAAATAACATTCTTAAGCAAGAGAAAAAACAATCAATTTTCCTCTTATTGAAATATTTGGAAGAGCAGGGTGTCTGTTGACAATCAGAAATAGTCTAAATATAGATTTCCAACTGCAGAACTGGACATGACAAGGGATGGGCTTGACAGGTTGATCTACCTGCTGACTCCATACTCAGAGTTATCAAATACCCCTGCTAAAGACTCAATTGGTGAGACTGGATCCTGGCTTCCAAGGTGGGAATATCTTTCCCAGTGTACTGCTGTTGCATGACAGATATTTCCTGGAGAGATGCAATCTCTTACACATATCTACTTAACACAGAAAGAGAATCCATGACAAACCAAAGTAATGGTCACAACAATGTCCAATTAGTGAACCAAAGAGATTTATTGTTATGATGATGATGATAAATGTGTGTGTGTGTGTGTGTGTGTGTATGTGTGTGTTCAGCTACCAACAGGAATATGGGTGAAGGTCATTTACAAGGAGCAGGGTTAACTTAAAAGTAAATGCTTCAGCAAGCCACCCAACACAGGTGAGGACTCCCCGAAACCTACAACCCTGGAGTTCTCTCCCCAGCTCACAGGCATCTCCACAGTCAAATTCTTTCCTCAGTTTTGTTGGTCAGAATCTCTACCCCCAGCAACTGTTCACTCCTTTTTTTTTTTTCTGGTAGAGGCCTCAAGAATCTTCCAAGCTTCTACTCTTCTTGGATATATTGTATTTTGTTAACCTCTTGTTTACCACAGGAAGCTCCTGAATGGCTCCTCTCCTCCTGGAAGGAATGCTTAAATTTGGAGGGCAAGTTAGAATTCTGAGGAACGAGTCATACAGCTTTGAAGTCTGAGAGGAACTGCATTCCGCTTCAAGTTTCTGGCCCCCCTGCCTTCCCTCAGTTTCTTTCCTGAACCTTCTCTCATCTCAGGGCTGGACAGGTCTAATCAAGGCTCTCTGATCTGTGGTTGTTCCCCCGTTCTCAGGTCTCCACTGCAGCTCAGATTTTAACAGTTTTCTGCACAATGGCACTGTCCGTCACCCTTTTGAGTTACATAGAGTAAGACAATGTGGCTTCTCTTAAGCTTAAATCACAGTCTCACCAAAATCTGCAGCTGTGTCTACGATGTGTGCCAGCTGTGGGCTTGTATGCACGATGTTCCATTTCTCACGTGGCTTCTTTTCAGGAAGCAGTTTCTGCCTCCCTGTCCCTGCCAGAGAGCCACACCGGGGAAGCTGTGTCCTGCCTCCTTCCTATCCTTGATTACTTATCGTTTTCTCCACATTTTCTTGTATCCCCTCACTTCCTTTGTAGATTTCTGGAGTTTCTCTTCTTCCTTTGGAACAGAGTCTAGTGTTTCTTCTTTCTACTGTCTCCATCGTTAGGTTACAGAGAGGCCGCCTGTAATTGCAATTTAAAAAACAAACAAAATTACACAAATCAGCAAGCATCTCTTGGTAACAATTTTAGTTGTAAATGGTCTCAGCTCATTAGTAAAGACAGACAGACTAGCCCACTGGAACACACACATACACAAAACAGCACAACCACAACTAAACCTAACTTCCATGGTATCTCCTCCCCCCAGTGTACCTTCCTTGTAAGACACACATAGGCTGTGAGAAAAGAATGGAAGAAAATTTATGAAGGGAAAGAAGCTGAAAAAGAAGGGATTTTAAACTATTCTTATAGCTAATAAAGTAGGCACCAAACCAAAGTTATGTCAGAGGAGATAAATACAACCACTGCACAGTAATAAGGGGAGCAATTAATCAAAAGATATAACAATTATAAATACATGTCCACTAAATGTTAGCTTTCCAATTCTACAAAATCCATGCCACTGGGCACAAAGGTTGGATAGATACTGTAATAAAATTAGGGATGATTTCACCACACTGCTGTAATCCTCAGTTTGGTTACACAAATGAAAATTTTCTCCTTAAGACTTTGACTAAAAATAATTAGAGAAGATTCTAGATGGTGGGAAGGCCTATTATGCTCATGGATTTTTAGAATTAATAGTATGAAATGATTATATTATAAAAACAGTCTATAAATCCATTGTAATCCCTATGAAAGTCCAAGTTACATTTTTTTCACAGAGCTAACAAAAATTCAAAGGAAACACAAAGGACACAGAATAGCCAAAGCAAATGTCAGCAGTTAAGAGCATGCTGGAGGGCTCACAACATTTAACCTCCAACTACATATTCCACAGTTCTAATGGGAGGAAATAGTTCAGATTTCTTGTAAAAGTCCTAGTGCATACTCACACCAGCTCTGTGGGCACACTCTCAACAGCTCTGCACACACTCACACCAGTTCTGTGCACACTCACACCAGCTCCGCACATATTCACACCAGCTCTGTGGGCACACTCACACCAGCTCTGTGTGCACACTCAAACTAGCTCTGTGGGCACACTCACACCAGCTCTGTGTGCACACTCAAATCAGCTCTGTGTGCACACTCAAATCAGCTTTGTGTGCACACTCACACCAGCTCTGTGTGCACACTCACACCAGCTCTGTGCGCACACTCACACCAGCTCTGTGCGCACACTCACAACAGCTCTGTGCGCACACTCACACCAGCTCTGGGCACACTCACACCAGCTCTGTGGGCACACTCACACCAGCTCTGTGTGCACACTAGCTCTGTGTACACACTCACACCAGGTCTGCCTATGTCAGGTGCACATCCCTAAAGCAATCACCAAGAAATGGAATGTTTGCTTTGCTAGGCTTTTTCTTGCAATCTCCTTTCAAATCTACCCTGTCCATATGTGTTATATATGATAGAAAAAAATTTCCTTCCACATTAAAGGCACCTTTATATATGTATATAAGGATATGCATATATGTGTATATGCACACATATACATGTGGTCTTATTGTTATACCAATATCTTATTTTATATTTTTCTATTTTATTTTATATTCTTCTACATTTGATATGGCTCCAATTTTTCTCTAATATGATCATGTATCTTTAAAAAGAAAACTTTGGCTGCACTGGGTTTTGCTCTTTCTGGATAGGTTATTTTTAGTGTAGGTTTTGCATAAGACCAAAATATTTCTTTCTCGCAGTGCTTTAGGAGCCAATATGCAAGACTACCTATCTATTTATACAATCGTATCATAAGGAGATAAAAATAAATCTTTGCTATTTTATCTACTGAATCTATAACAGGGCTGTTTCTTATTCTGCTTTTTCTAACTTATTAATGAACTTTACATTTTTAATAATAATTGAGCACCACTGTATGATATCACTGGTCTGGAGAGTTTATACGTACTATATCATTAGAAGTGTCAGCATAACAAATTAACTCTACAGCGGCAGAAAGGTTGTCAACAGGTGAACAGCCAGGATTCAATCTGTGTTTTAGACTCAAGCCTAAACTTTTAATTATCTTAGAAAGCTGCCACCTGAAATATGCCTGGTCGCTGCTATTCCCTACTTTGTTAATTGATTATACTAAAAGCCATGGGAAGAACTAGAATCACTGATTATTCATAAAATTCAAAGTAGCCAAAAGCTATTATAATTAATAATGAAGATAGGTTCAACTTTTTGTTGCAGTTGCTTGGTTTTTTTGTTTCTTTCAAGAGGGTTTCTCTGTGTAGCCCTGGTTGTCCTGGAACTAGCTCTGTAGACCATGTTGGCCTTGAACTCACAGAGATCCGCCTGCCTCTGCCTCCTGAGTGCTGGAGTTAAGGACATGCACCACCATTGCCTGGCCGACCTTTTCCTAAGAAAGAAGGAAAAAGGCAGATGGAAGTAAAACTTAGCAAGTTTCCGTGATTCCGTGACTCGTCAGGTGGGCGGGAACTTTGGAGACTGTGTTGTTAACGTTTTCAAGGCAGGAGAATGTGTGGCTGCTGCTGCTCTCCATTGTCCTTTCAAGCTCCTTACTCAGCTGGTTCTCTGCTTTTGTCTGCATTTCTAGCTGTTTTCAGCAGAGCGGCTGGCCTGTCACCATTGCAAACAAAGTCTGTATGTATTTTCAGAAACAAATTTGTCTACAGTTTGCTGTCACAATCTTTGCAGTGTCAGGAAGGGAAAAGTACGTTTCCCACTTCCAGTCATATTGCCAGGCTGTAGGTTGAACTATGTCCCAACAAAAGACGTTAGTAAAGCCAGTGTCTATTTGGTTGCATTAGCTTGCTTTCAGATTGTATCCATAGAAGTCCTTCACAGTATATTGTTGAACGATATTTAGCATAAAGAAACCCGTTATTCTGCATTATGAACATGAAAAGTCATGGGAAAAAGACCCTTTTAGAACACGCAGGGGAATTTCAGAATGCAGTCATTTAAAGGAATGTATTCTCCTTTCCCAAGCCATCCTATATGGTCTTACTCCATTTCCTCATTATCAAAGCACTCTCCCACACTTGTGCTGTAGTGTTGTCCCAACGGGGTTGATTAACTGGGACTTAATGTTTCAGAAGGACATTAAAGATAAATATCTAAATAAATATAACATTCCCCAAATCTATTATAAAAATATCCACGAAGTGTCATTTTCATCAAGAACATCCGTTTTTCTTAAATTTTCCTTTCAAAACCTGAGTTTGATGTTTGAGCCCAATTTTCCTTCCTGAACTTTTCTGAACTCCCCAATGAATGCATACCAAACCCCAGGGCTACTGGTATCCTTTCAGGCCACTATGCTCGTAGAACACCCCCATGACTAAATCATCAAGTTTGGTATAACATAAGCCTACCACTGCCATAGGACATCCAAGATGCCATTTGGCACGTCAAATCCTGCAGAACACTACCATCTGCTCTCCTCAGAAATATCTTTAGTTTCTTTACTGTCAAATGATCAAACCGTTAGAGCACTTGTGTGGGAGCACTCACACATCCATCTTCTAAAGGACAAATTCTTACTCTCAGAATACATTTTTTATTATAGAGAATTAAAATACAACTTTTTATCTCAGTTATATTTGAAAGGTTTACTAGGTATTAGTAATATATGTTATAGGTGGACTAACATTTTATCTTCTCCACCTGAACTCTCTGGTTATGTTCCTGTGTCTCCCTCAAATGAAACATAAGCCAGCTGATGATACTTATCAGGCAACCGTTGCCAAGAAGACCACACACACATTTGTGACTAGAGTTTTGGTATTGGTTAAATGTCTTTGGTGGAGGCCTAGGTTTCTCTCTTACCTCCTTGGGTTGGGAAGGGCAAGGCTGTATTTTAAGCTGCACACATGAACTGAAAAAGAAGTTGGAAGGATATTCTTAGGTTGATGATTCTGATAGTTTGAGGAGGTAATAAGAGGCTTGCTCATTGAAAGCTTGTGGTTTCCACTTATTTGGGTTCATAATGATTTGTTTGTTTTGTATGCTTTAGTGTCTTTGAGACAGGGGTTCTCTGTGTACCCATGCTGGCCTTGAACTCACAATCCTCTTGTTTCAGCCACAGGAACACTGGGATTATAGATATGTGCTACGAGGCCCAGACAGAAGCACTAGTTTCAATTTTTCAAAAAGGCAAAAGAATGAAGAATTCTTTAGTTGTAAAATTTAAAAATTGTCCATTGACAAGATCGACCTGGACTAATTCAATAATCTTGATGTGAACGTAAGGGAAATGAGCACTCAACACCTGAGGGATTCTAGAACACAAAACCAGAGAAGCTCCCGAAAGCTCATGTACATTTATTGATTATGCTATACGTTTGTTGATGGGAACTCAGAATTTATTAGGGCTTTGTTAGTGTTCTCACTGTTGTATCTGGGACCGCTTTGTATTTACTTCCATAATTCCAGTTGTGGGAAAGAGTACAACAGACTTCTCTAGAACTCAAGTAGAATTTTCCTACATAAGAAGTGTTTATAAAATGAGTAGATGGAGCCTAGTGTTAAGTATCACCAAAACTGGATAATGATGCTGCAGAATCTTGAGTAAAGCTCAATAGAAAGCAGAAACGAAGTCTAGGTACACAGCTCAATTATAGAGCAGCAGCCTAACACGTAGCAAGTCTTGAGTTGGATCCTCAGGTCTGGAAGAGAAAAACAAAAGCCAAGGAACCAGTTCAGCAGCAACAGCAAACAGGCAGGCATGAAGAAGAAAGGATACAGAAAACTTTAAAAGAGAATTTGAGACCAGCGCTGAGTTACCAAACTCCTCAGCCCTCTGTTATAGTCCATATAATCAGAATCAGAGTCACATAAATCAAGTAGGAGAAAAAGTGTAAAGTAAAAACAATCTGTGTTTGTAATTATTGTAGTATAAAACATCATGTTATTCCTTTAGTAATATACTGTAAAGCTCTTACACTTGTAACTCACCTTCAGAAGCTTGAAAACATGAGATCACAATAAAAGAAATCCAGCTCCTGACTAAAGGACACGGTTGCCAAGAGTCAGCAAGTCTAAGTGGTACCGTGATCATACTGTTGTCCCATTTTCATGAATCTGCATGTTTCTTTTTTGTTAAAATGTTATTAGAACTGAGCATATATGTTTCTTTCTTTTTAGTATTGAGAGATCTCTGTTGGTGCTAGCTTTGGCTGCACATATACTAAAATTGGAATGGTACAGAGAATATTAGCAAGAGATCTCTGTTGAGTTTTTTGTTCATGCTAGGCCTCCTGCCTATCACTAGAAAGATTCAAATGAATTAAAATAATATAGTACAGGTCAATATCATGTATTCAACCCTCAAGATGTTGGCTGCTATCTCACACAAGTCACCTGTTCTAAGAAAGGAAAAAATAGTTTTATCAGAGGGAGCTGTGGCACTGATCACCAGAAGGCAGGGCAACAAGATAGGAGATGCAAGGTATCAGAAGATAGACTTGACAATGACAAGTATTATATTTTATTTCAAGGATTTCATCCAAAGGGCAAGAACTTTGTGAGGCCAATCATTTTTCTGAAATTGGTTTGATCTTTCCTCTGTAATGAACACCTAACAAAGAAATCATTTTGTGTACCCAAGCTTTAGCTCAACAACACTCCAATGTCCACACTAAATGACAGGCCATATTAAAGACTAGACCTGCAGCCGACAGTTACACAAGACTCTAAAGGGGGAAATCCGTTAGGGAAAGGATCTAGGCAGTATAATGACAGTAAGCTTGGCTGACTTAAGTGTAAGTTTTACAAAGAAAGACAGCAGTTTCTTTAAAAATAAATGCTTTATTCTTAGTTTCCTGTGTGTTTTTGTGTGTGAGCCACATGTATGCTAGTACCTGAAGAGGCCAGAAGAGGGCATTAGATACCCTGCAACTGGAGATGCAGGAGGCTGTGAGCCATTAAACATGGGTGCTGGGAACTGAACTCCCAGTCATCTGGATGAGAGAGCAGTGTGTGTGTTTTTCAGCCATGGAGACATCTCTCCAACCCCGGGGAATTTCTTAATAGGTAAGTAATGTGGGATTCCCCCCTGTATGCTGTGAATATGTTTTATTACCATTGGTTAATAAAGCTTTGGGTCTATAGCAGTGTAGGATACAGCAAGGTGGGAATTCCAAGCAGAGGCAGAGGAGAAAAGGCAGATTTGGAGAGATGCCATGTAGCCACCGAAAGAGACAGACACCAGATGGAAACTTACTGGTAGGCCACAGGCACGTGGTGATACACAGATGAATAGAAATGGGTTAATTTAAGATGTACAAGTTACTTAATAAGAAACCTAAGCTCTTGGCAAAATAGTGTTGCAATTAATATAGTTTTTGTGTTATTTTATTTTATTTTTTTTTTGGGTCTGGGCAGCTGAGAAATGAATGAGCAGCCTCTGACTGCAGGAAAGGAAGGGTGAAATGCTTGGGAAAGCAAAAAAAAAAAGGTGTATTGTAAGAATTCCTAAATATATAAATAAAATTTTGATAAAATCACATTGCCCTTTCAGGCACCAAACAAACTACATTGGTTTGAAATGGAGGGCTGTTTTAGTTTTTATGTTCTCAAAACTGTTCTTCATTATAAACCAGGCTCCTGAAGAGCTATGTTTTTTCATTCAACATCTACAGCAAAATAAATAATATTGCTTCCAAATAGCATTTGCAAGCAACCATTCAGAGGCTTGATCATACTCAGGCCTCTTTGTTATGATACAGTAAACCTTTGATTGTATCACTCCTATCTAAACATAGGTCTCCCAACTGTCAGCTTGTCTGAGGAAATCAAGATTGCCTTTCTTGGTTTGTTTCCTGTTCTGTTTCTCTGAGAGCACAATGTCCCACAGCACCACGGTCTGTGGTTCTGCTCACTTATCAATCTTCTAGTGAAAAAAAATTACAAGGAAGTTTTGTTTGTGCAATAATTAGGAAGGAATGCTGCTTTCTGTATTCTCACAGATAGCAGGAAATGCACGCACCGGCCGCAGTCCTAATCACCGAACTGCAGATCCCTTGAAAGCGCTATTATTTTAACTACCATTCTCCTGAAAAAAAAAATGACTACTTGCAGAAACCTCCACAGGAAATAAGTGCCTGAGAAAATGGTAGCTAGGGAATTGGGGCAGTAAGTTGTACTGCGATGTGAACTACACCTAAACCCTGTTGTTTATAGACTCTCAAACAACCGCTTTTTGTGCCATTAAACCTTTATAAAGAAACAGCTCTGTCAAAATGTGGATATCATGTCTCAGAGATCAACCAATTAGACACAAGGAAAAGGTAGACGGCCGGCTAACTGAGGACTTTTCTAGACATTTCTGGAGAGTTGGGCCAGTTATTTCCACAATCCTCTTCCTACTGAGAATTTCCAGTCTTGGGCCAAAGGAGCTGCTGGTCTTTAATCCACTTTTAATCTTGTAGATACTCAGATAATGCACATGCTGATGGATATCTGAAACTGTGGAAACAGAGCATTTGATACTCCCCACCTCCAACCTAAACATTTTGCTAGATGTTTTGTGCTAGCAAAAATGAAGGAAAATATATTGTTTCTCTCATCAGTCAAGACCAGCTCAAATGTATGCAGAATCTATACCTACGAGACAAATCAGCTTTTATGTCCAAACTTTGCTACTTGTACAATCTATGAATTTGAGCATTAATTTTTTTTCAGAAAATACCAGTCTTTTTGTAACATAAAAAATAGTTCCTTGTTTTGACTTAAAGATATGCATTTAATATTAGTTTGATTTGCCTTTGAATTTTGAAAGCTTTATATAAATGTTGAGTAACTTTAATCTAGTGTTTCTTATTTTCCTAGGTAAAGCAAATGAATAAATAAATAAATTCAGTTTATAATACCCACAATACAGAGACCTATTTGCTGGTCATTATCTAATGCATGCATTTGTAACTATTAAATAATAGCTCCATTGTTTAGGTGTATGGAGTACTAAAATCAATGATATCTCACCCAACTGTTGCTACCCATGTAACTCCAACTACCATAATGATAGACCTAAATTTTAATTTCTACATATTTAAGGAGAAAAAAACACACAGTCACTTCTAGGGTTGAAACGAAACAGCTTAGCCAAAGGTCTGTGCATGGTGCTTGGCTTTTACTAAGTGTTCATTAAAGGTGGTTCTTAGGGCTCTTCACAGTAGCAGCTGTGGCCAGTATTTTATAACTGCTACCATCCAACAACCGTAAGCAGGAAGACTTGTTAATTAATCACCATTAATCCAACTGTTTTGAAGCTAACCATAACGTTATTAAGACAAAATGCTCAAGATATTGGGCTTTCTTTCATATTATTCTATTAAATATAGTACACACTGAAGAAGACCCCAGATCACAGGGTGTAAAAGTCACCCAGTAACAAGACACAAACCCTCTCACCCTCTGCATTGCCTGCCCTCTGCATTGTCCGGGAGGGGGGAGGGCCTTGGACTTTCTACAGGGCAGGGTACCCTGCCCTCTCTTAGGACTGGAGAGGGAGGGAGGAGGGTGAGTGGGGGAGCGGGAGTGGAATGGGAGGAGAGGAGAAAGTGGAAATTTTGATTGGAAAAATTAAAAAAATATATATATTAAAAAAAGAGAAAAAAGGAAAAGTTATTAGGCCTTGAGAAACTTGGCAGAATGCAGCTGACTCACCTGAAGAGCATTTTCTTTGACTTTTACATAGGCACATTGGAAATTACCTTTCCTATTGTATTTCACCCTTCCCGCTAATACCAGCAGACTGCTGACAAATAGGATGCAAACGTGCACATATATAAATTGTCCAGAGCCAGAGAAGGCAGCAGAGGGAGCTCCAAATGAGCAGCAGTTAGTGAGTAATTAAACCTTGAAGCAATTCAGAGGGAAAAACATGTCTACCTAACATGGCACGTGTCTACTGCCTGCCTTCTCTCATCACTGTTTTCTATGATTTTGTCCTGTGACCTTTACTCCTGCTTCTTTATAAAAATTTAAAACTCTCATCTACTCTGCCCTTCATAGCTCATTTATGTAGAAAAGCTGTCTTCAGGCCACAGTGACTACCATGTTTGTGCTTGCCTTACATAAGTGAAGAGGATTGGAAACATATTTAATTATGAAAGAGAAAAGAGAATCCAATCTCCCAGATGAGTATAAAAATATTTTTAGCAGAACTTTTATTGTACAATGCATTAAGGACCCCATGTTTTGCTTTCATAACTCATAGTTGCCTTAATTTCTTGTTACTAAAACCATGTGCCCCAATACACAAGCACATACATTATCATTATTATCTACCAAAATATGCATGAACAGATTTTGTACTAGAATTATTTTCTACATGGACGAATTAGATGACCCAATCAAGATAAATTATACAAAGGGGAGATAAATGAGTAAATATAACCAAATCGTAAGTGTGGTAGTTTGAACATAATTAGCCCCATAAGCTCATAGGGAATGACATTATTGGGAAGTGTTGCAATAGCTATGGCTTTGTTAGAGGAAGCATGTCACTGTGGAAGTGGGCTTGGAGGTCTCATATATGCTCAAGACATACTCAGTGTTTCAGACCTCTTGCTGACGGTGTGATGAAGATGTAGCTACTTCTTTGCTCTTTTCTTTAGCTGCATGTCTGCCTGCATGTTGCCTTGCTTCCCGCCATGACGATAATGGACTAAACATCTGAAATTGCAAGCCAGCCCCAATTAAATATTTTTCCTTATCTCTGTTCTCCATTCAAGCAGAGAATTCTGATTTGTGAGTTTACCCCTAAATAAATAAGCATCTGTTTCTCAATTCTGAGCTAGCATGGGATTTCTTTTAAGCGTGTGTTCCACAGTGGTCATAGTGTCTCTTCACAGCATTAGAAACCCTAAGACATGAAAAAACTGGTGGTGGGGGAAGGAGAAGATAACTGGATAGGAGAGACAACTCACAGACCCAAATCTTCCTGAATCTGGTATCTATGATACCAGACCATGCTATTTAGAATTCTGTGCTACACGCAGCCTGGCCACTGGAGCAAGAACCAAAGATGCTATTTATTTCTTATGTGAAGAGTTGTAGGAATCATTCTGAGGGGACCTCATTTACATCCATCAACTTTTACCTGAAATTATCAAGAGAAGAACATTTGAGAATAAACTCCAGTACAGCTAAGCATAGTACTTTTTGCATTTAATATTTCTTATAAATTATAATAATTAATTAGATTTTCCTTTGTTCTCTTGATTCATAATAATAAACACTAATAAGCACAAACAACAGTGGGCAATTTCAATACTCACTCTTGTTTTGAGGCTGTTGTCTAAACTAAAAGCCAAGAAAGAAATGTCAGAGTTAAGCTGTACTAGAGAGCAAATGAACTTAACAGATATTTGTAGAATATTTCACCTAATAAATGTTAAAACATATTCTTACCGGTATTCCAAGAAACAGTCTATAAAAAGGACCATATTCTAGGAAAAATCAAGGCTTATCAGACACAGAAGAATTGAAATAGTTTATTATATCTTATCAAATCATAGTGGAATAAAACTAGAAATCAATAGTAATAGAAATTATATTTATTTGGAAACAAAATTATATATTCTTGAATAATGAATGAATGAGTGATTGAAGAAACCAGAGATGAGTATCTAAAATTCCTAGAATCAAATAAAAATAAGAACTCAGTGTATTATGATTTTTGTGATTCAATTAATTAGTTCTAAGACAGAAGTTCATGGCTATATGTGCTTACTTTGAAACATCGAAGAAATCTCAAATAAATAACCAAACAGTATTTTTCAAATTCCTAGGACAACAATTATAGCTGAAGCCGCAAAGCAGTAGGGGCAAGACACAATGAAGCTCAGAGAAGGTCTTGATGAAATGGGTGACTAAAGGAACAACACAGATGATAATTTTTTAAAAGTTGTTTTTTGAACAGATAAGTATGAATGATGCACTCTCAGCCAAACTGACCAAATGAAAGACAGAGATGATCCCAATTAATGAAATTTTAGATACAAAGTAATATTACAATAGAATCCAATGAAATATAGTATAAGTAGAGGATATTTGGAAGACTTAAGATCTCAAACCTGGGATTTCTAGAGGAAATGGCTCTGTTTTTCAACATATATGACTTAGCAAAATCGAATCAAGTTAAAACAGTTTACCCAGACTCCTCACAAGCAACTGGACTGAAGCAGTAACAAATATCTCCTCAGCAGAAAAAGCTTGAGGGGTGGCAAATTCTCTACCATGTTTTACCAAATCATTTAGGAAGAGCTAGCACCAATACTTCTGAAATTATTCTACACAATAGGAACGGGAAGTGTAGCATTAAACTTAGTACTACAAAAACCAAATAAGGCAACACAAGTAAAAAAAGAGAAAGAAAGGAAGGAAGGAGGGGAGAGGAAGGGAGGGAGGAAGGAAGGAGGGGAGAGGAAGGGAGGGAGGAAGGAAGGAAGGAAGGAAGGAAGGAAGGAAGGAAGGAAGGAAGGAGGGGAGAGGAAGGAAGGAAAGAAGGAAGGATGGAAGGAAGAAAGGAAGGAAGGAGGGGAGAGGAAGGGAGGGAGGAAGGAAGGAAGGAAGGAAGAAAGGAAGAAGGAAGAAAAGAAGGAAGGAAGGATGGAAGGAAACAAGCCTGTAGTTCAATTACCAGGAAATACAAGTTCTCACTAAAATAAAAAAGCTCATACACCAAGACCTAGTTAGTTTCATCCTGGTAATGTGAGTTTGGCTCAATGTATGCAGATCAGTGAATGTAAGCATATAAATAGAAGTAAGTCAGGAATCACGTGACTATCTCAACAGATGCAGAAAAGACCTTGGACAATGTTAGTCTTCCTATCAGGTAAAACCCCCAAAACTAATAATCAAATGACCATATCTCAACATAATAAAGGCTATATGTAGCAAACCAGTGTACTAAATATAGAAAATTGTTAGCATTTCCTCTGAAATAAGTCTAAAAGGGAGTCTAGCCACCCCTCTTACTCAAGAGGTCCTGGGAAGTCCTTGAAGCATTAACTAGAGTAGTTAGAAAGGAAAAAGAATGAAATAAGAGGTATGCAAACAAGAAAGGCTGATATTGAAGCATCCCTGCTTACACATGCCATTGTTCTAGGTTAAAGGCTCTAAAGATTCCCCTAGAAAACTCTTTCACTTGAAATACACTTTCACTAAAGCAACAGTATGTAAATTAACAATAAAAATTAGTAGCCTTTCTATATACCAGTAGTGACTTGATGGGAAAGAAAGTGAAAAATCCTAATTTGGGGGGTGGGTTTTGAGATTTAGAGACAGTTTTTCTGTGTACCTTTGATGGTCCTAGAACTTGCTTTGTAGACCAGGTTGGCCTCAAACTCACAGAGATTCACCTGTCTCTGTCTCTTCTTCCTGTGTCCACCACCATGCCTGCCCCCCCCAAATCCTATTCTTAATGGCTTCATAATAATAAAATCTTAGGACTAACCCTAAACAAAGGTGGTGAAGGACAGCCACACCAAAAACTTCCAGATCTTAAGACACTAAACAAAAAAATGAAAGACACAAGAAAATGGGAAGACTTCCCATGTTCATTGATATTGTAAATAGCTATATCGTTAAAAACTATATAGATTCAACTTGACTACCATCAAAATTCCAATGACATTCTTTGCAGAGTTATAAAAAGATTCTAAAGATCATATGGAAACACAAAAGACCCCATGTAGCTGAAGCAACTCTGAACAGAAAGAGTAATGCATGAGATAATGGAATACTTGGTCTCAAATTATATTATAGAGCAATAATAACAAATCTATGACATTGGCACCAAAACAGACATATAGACAATACAATAGAAAAGTAGGCCCAGAAATAGATTCACGCTGTTATAACCACTGAATTTTCAATAATGTCAAAACGTACAGGAAAGAAAGTGTAGTATCACAAGTGGTGCTGGGCATACTGGACATCCCATACAAACGAATGCAACTAAATCCATATATTATCCTGCACAAAAATTAATTCAAAATGGATAAAATAACTCCATATAAGACCAGTAATTTTGAATTGCTAAAGGAAACAGAGGTATCAGCAGAGATTTCCTTAAAAGAATTCCAGTAGCACGTAGAGAAATCCTAAAACTTGACAAAGAGGATTTCACTAGCATATAGAGACTTCCAAAGGAAGGGGGAAACACCTTTGTCACCTGTCTATGAAAGAGAGCTAGAATATATAAAGAACTACAAAACATCAAGCTCCCCACCCCATCCAATCTGTGACTGGATAAAGAACTACATGTGGAACTCTTGCAGCATCCCTAGCAAATGCACAAGGACATACATTCTTAAACTGCTCTGTGATTGCCTCTCACCAAAGTCGGATTGGCAACCATCAAGAAAACACAAATGACGGCAAATGCTACTGTTGGAAGCAAAGAGGACCCCATATTTACTGCTGGTATACGTGTAAACTGGCACAGCCATATGACTGTCAATTTAGAGGTTTCTAGAAAACAGAGTGATAAACCAAAACAAAAAAACACCTCTCACCCTGCCCCCCCAATATCAAAGAGCACTATCATATGATAAGGCTATCCCACTCCTTGTTGTTCTGAAAGCCTCTAAGAAAACATGCCACAGAGATACACATGCATCTGCTCTGCGTTATTCACTATAGCCATGGAACCAGTCTAGATTTTCTACCAATAGATGAAGGGAGAAAGAAAGAAAGTGCAGTGCATGACCACAATGGATTGCTTTTTTAGCCATAAAGAAAAATGAAATAGTGACATTTACAGCAAAAAGTATAGAACTATAATGAGTGAGTCAGCCTTAGGAAGACAAATGCAACATGCTTTTCTTCCTTTGCTGAATCTAGAATTAAACCTGCGCGTGTGTGTTAGTGTGTGTGTTTATGTGCATATGATTGTGTGTGTGCATTGGTGTGTGTGTGTTTATGTTAGTATGTTTGTGTGTTTGTGTGCATTTGTGCCTGTGTTCCTGTGCATGTGCTTGTATGTGTGTGGGCATTTGCTTGTATTTGTATGTGCATATGTGTGTGTATGTGCATGGGTGTGTGTTTTTGTGTGTATATGTATTTGTGTGTGTTTGTGTATGTGTGTGTATGTTTGTGTGTGAGTATATATGAATGTGTGTGTGTGTGTATACTCATGAAACTAGAAAGAAGAGCAGGGTTGTTTTGAAGAGACCTGAAAGGAGCAGGAGTGAGGAGTTAGTGGTACTGGATTTCCTGTGAAATGCAGGGGGGTTATGATTTAGGAGGGCTTAGAAGAGGGGAAATATGCCAGGAACAGAAGGGCATATGATTTGGGGGCAGGACAATCAAAACAGTGAATAATGACAATACATATGAAAATGCCACAGTGAAGCTCATTACCTTGCTGTCTAATTTAAAAAATTAATAATAATAAACATTCATCTTTAATTACGAATAGTATGCTTGCACAAATGCCTCACACTGTGGGAACGGTATCTTTCAGAAGTCTGACTCTGTGTGAGTATGGAGTTCCATGCTTCTAGCTCTGAACAGGGGCTTCGTGTTCACACTTCCCTTTAACTCTCACACTCCAAAGTCAGGAAGCGTGAGATGCACACGGATTTCAGTCCCATTGAGATGATGAATTTGCACTTATGTAATAATTGTGAAGTTGGATCACAGTGGTGAACTCTGTAGTGTGGTTTTGCATGGTTTTCGAAGAAATCGACAGCGAAAGATACTCAAAATTTATGAAAATCAAATCAGAAACTCATTGACTAAAACCAACCAAAGCTCACTTAGCTCCAGAGGCTGCTTCCATGGTAACGGAACACAGCTGTTACTCTGCTCACCACAGGCAATTAGAAGTTTTCTTTAAGGATAATGATAACTTCTCAATTCACATTAGTATCCTACTTTCTGTTAACCATTAAAAATGTGAAATGAGCAACAGATACCATGGGCTTATCAAATACTAGGTGGGAAGGCAGTATTAGCATACCGGAAAAATCATATGCAATTCATTTTAATTATTGTGGGGAAGGGGGTGGTAAATAACTGAGCCAGGAATTTCCTGGGTCTAGATAGAGTACCATACTTTTAGATTTTTATTAACCATAGCAATATGATCTCAAAATGGAATTAAATCTCTTACTCAGTAGGCATTCACTGGCATTATCAGGAAGTAGTTGTATTTTTACTTAAAAAAGTCTAATAAATTGCATTCCGTGCTTGCCCTGAAGACATATGATATATAACTACCCCCAAACATCTTGCTTGAAGACTGAAAGGTCATTTAAGAAAAAAGGAAAGAAACTAGATATATAATGTAAACTTCTTTTTCAGTCTCCCAGAAGAGAGGAAACAGATCGGCAAAGGGTGTTTATTTAAATTACTAAATTACCTTATAGCAACATGAGGCTAAAGAGGTATTTATTTGCAAAGCTGTAATACAGAATCTTTAGCAGGAAATCTTCAATAAGAGCAAAACCACTTCAGGACGCTGGCTGGAATTTTGAACTATGAACATTAAACAGTCAGGAAGAAAATGACATAGTGCTATTTAGTTGATATAGACTGTACTATAAATAACCATATAAAGAAGGGAGCAGTATGTTCCTTGTCTTGCTCCCACATTTTACCGGCAAAGAAGATAAATAAGAAAACACTAATTTGCCTGAAAAACTATGATAAAGTTTGTTTAAAACTTAAAAAGTCAAAACAAAACAAAAGCAAAATGTTACTTATTAGCACCAGAGAGCCATCCAAACTGGGAAAGGATGAGTTAAGAAGAGACACAAGGCATGTTTGTCTTTTGAGCTGTTTCTAGGCTTTTGGTGCTGAAGAATTAGCGTGCTGAGGTGATTTATGGCATGAAGAGTCCTTGCCCACCCAGCTCACATCATGTGCACTCACTACTGTTTCCTGCTATTTGCTGCAATATTTAGCTCAGATGTAGCCAAGGGCGGGGGGTGGGGTGGGGAAGGGAGGAGAAACCAAAAAACCCTCACCGCACACAGAAGAGTCAGTTATAAAAAGAAACAGATTCCCTCACACTTCTTTCATAATCTGTAAACAGATACACAAGAAAATAGTAGATGTGTATTTGAGCACTGATCAGTAAATATCCTTTAATCTTCAGCATCTCCTTTCAATTTCCCCAATGAGTTTAGTTTGCTTTTGCTTTTAAAGTAACTTTTTATATTAACTTGTCTCTTCTTTTCTCTGTTGGAACTACCAAGCTTTTCCCCCTCTCCATAATTTAGAACAAGGTTATCTGCAAGCAAGTGATCATTAAGTAAGTGTTCCATAGAGGTGGTCTTACCAATTAGTTATTGTCTTTATATTATTAATTAGCTTTATTATGTATATGGCTACTCATAGCAGGATAGAGTAGTCTGAAACTGTAAATATTTGCAAAACTTAATAGAGACTGAATCCAAGAACACATCCAAAAATTATACATTATGATCAAGTAGGCTTCATCCCAGAGATGCAGGGCTGGTTCAGCATGTGAAAATCTATCAATGTAATCCATCATATAAATAAAATGAAAGAAAAAAGCCGTATGATCATTTCATTAGATGCTGAAAAGGGATTTGACAAAATTCAACACCCCTTTATGATAAAGGTCTTGGAGAGATAGGGATACAAGGTTCATTCCTAAATATAATCAAAGCAATATACAGCAAGCCGACAGCTAACATTAAATTAAATGGAGAGAAACTC
>LOEQ01003157.1:254358-266503 GCA_001685075.1 Bramus lutescens | reverse complement strand
GAGGAGCAGAAGGAGGGAGAACATGAGCAAGGAAGTCAGGACCACGAAGGGTGCGTCTACCCACTGAGACAATGGGGCTGATCTAATGGGAGCTCACCAAGGCCAGCTGGACCAGGACTGATGGAGCATATTATCAAACTGGACTCTCTGAATGTGGCTGAGAGTGAGGGCTGATTGAGAAGCCAAGGACAATTGTACTGAGTTTTGATTCTACTGCATGGATTGGCCTTGTGGGAGCCTAGTCTATTTGGATGCTCACCTTCCTAACTAAACCTGGATGGAGGGGGGAGGACCTTGGACTTCCCACAGGAAGGGAAACCCTGACTGCTCCTAGGACTGGAGAGGAAGTGGGAGAGGGATTGGGGGGAGTGGGAGGAGGTGGTAATTTTTAATAAATAAATTAATTAATTAAAAATACTTAATAGAGACATAGAAGAGTCCTGAAGTTGTATAAAAATAAAACAACAATTAATTGATGTGTGTATGTCTGTGAGTGTGTGCTTGCATGCATGCATGCACATGTGTGTAATTCAGAATAATAAGAGCTGTTATGAGAAAATGAATTATGTAGAGGGAGTCAGGTATGTTTCCCTGAAGACTTGCTTTTTATATTGGAAAGTCTTATTATATTTTATGTTATAAAACAGACTGTCCTAGAGACTGGAAAGATGGCTCAGTGATTAAAAGCTCTTGCTGTTCTTGCAGAAGACTGGAGTTTGGTTCCTAGTACCCAATACTGGTAACTCACAACTGCCTCTAATTCCAACTCCAAGGAATCTGATGCCCTCTTCTGGCTTCTACGTGTACCTTCACTCATATGATATGCACTAACCCAAACACATGAATAAAAATAAAGATTAAAAAAACCCATACTATCAAGATCATTTATAATCAACCCTGGCATCAATTCAGGAAAATTACAAGATAATTAAAATAGAAAATCAATGAAAGAGGTGAGACTTGGCATGGTTTTAAAGGATGAAAATTTGATCTAATAAGACCATGACTTTGCAGAATTGGTAGTGGCTGACAAAGTTCAATCTTCCTAAATTAATAATAGTTTCCAAATCCTCTGGATATCCAGACAGATGGCAAGGGGGCTTTTGAAAGCAACAACAAAGATAAAAAGGTAAAAACAAGACAGGCGATTTACAACAGTAGTAGAGCTGAAGAAGAGATGATATAGAAATCAATACTTTGCATTGGTACGGATCTTGATTTATTAATACAAATTTAAAGTCAATTTTGTTATATGTATATTTTTACTCTTGATCAAGGTGTTGCATTTATGTAGCTCATTTAAAAATAATGTATAATTAAGAAATACAGATTAATAGTAACTTATCTATAATAGTCAAGCTTTTAGTTAGGTTAGTTAGGTTTTCTAGATATACAGAGATATATTTCAGTTAGATAGATATTCTCCAACACTTTAAAAGACCTATAGAATATGGCATTTAAAGTGTTTTAAAAACGTAGTACTTTTCATGACAATGAGACACATCTGCCCCTGGCAGCACCAATCTACTTTAAGAAGATGATGGGCATCAAAGAGGCTCCTTATGGAGTTTGCTAGCCATTTGGACAAAAAAAAAACTGCTCTTGCCTGGACTGCTTAAAGGTATGCTGTATAAACTGGACATTTGGGATCTACAGAGAAATGATTGCTAAACTTGCCTAAAGGTGTGACAGTCTTTTGGGATTCCTGTTTCATGAAAGAGTCTGCCAGACATTTTGCAGGACACAGAAATAAGTGACTGGCAAACTGCCAATATGGGTGGAACTGTCTTTGATATTTCCTGCTTCATGGGAAAGTCTGCCAGACATTATGGGCCTGTAGGCTGAAGATGGATGTCCCAATGTTACAGAAGAAATTTGGGTGACTGTCCATGCAGCGAGATGTCTCTGTCAATTCTAAAGTTTTGGAAATTGCTTATAATGCACTTCCTGTTTGCTTAGGTAATATTATGTCCTGGAGTCTTGGATGGAGTTAAAGAATAGATAGTTATAATTATAGTTTTTCTTAGTTATGATAAAAGATAAAGTAGACATAAATATTGTAACTAATTTTTGCTTGATAACTGTTTTGTTATATGTAATTTTACTATGTTAAAGTTAAAACCTTCCCTTTTATTTAGACAGAAAAGGGGAGGTGATGTGGGATTCCCCTCTGTATGCTGTGNTGTTTTGTTATATGTAATTTTACTATGTTAAAGTTAAAACCTTCCCTTTTATTTAGACAGAAAAGGGGAGGTGATGTGGGATTCCCCTCTGTATGCTGTGAGTATGTTTTACTACCATTGGTTAATAAAGAAGCTGATTCAGTCTATAGCAGGGCAGAATATAGCCAGGCTAGAAGAGATAAATATAGAGAGAGTAGGCAGAGACAGGATGATGCCATGCAGCCGCTGAAGTAGAAAGTCAGGAGCCGCCAGCTGAAACCTTACCAATAAACCACGAGCCTCATGGTAAAATACAAAATAATAGAACTGGGTTACTTCAAGATGTAAGAGCTAGCTAGAAATACGCTTAAGCTATTGGCCAAACAGTATTGCAATTAATATAGTTTTAGTGTGCTTATTTCAGGTCTGGATGCTGGGAAATGAATGAGCAGGCCTCTGTCTACAAAGAGGAGGCAGGAATTTCCTCTCATGACCTCACAGAACTCCTTGGGAAGTAGTTGAGGCAACCTATGACTAAATGTATTAGGAATATAGATTGTAGCCAGACACTTGTGGTGCACTCCTTTATTCCCAGCACTTGGAGGCAGAGGCAGAGGTAGGTGGATCTCTATGAGTTCAAAGCCAGTCTGGTCTACAGTGTGAGTTTCAAGACAGTCAGGGCTACACAGAGAAACCCTGTCTCAAATAACAAAACAAAATGAAACAAAACCAAAGATTGTATTAAGATTAATGGGTTTTAGAGAATGAGTGAGTAGAGAGAAAATACTTCACAGTGTGGGGTGGATAACAACATCCCTGGCTTCACAGGGTAGGGATGGGTATCAACATCCCTGGCTTCACAGGGTAGTGATGGGTGTCAACATCCCTGGCTTCACAGGGTAGTGATGGGTATCAACATCCCTGGCTTCACAGGGTAGGGATGGGTATCAATGTCCCTGACTTCACAGGGTAGGGATGGGTATCAACATACCTGGCTTCACAGGGTAGGGATGGGTATCAACATCCCTGACTTCACAGGGTAGGGATGGGTATCAATGTCCTTGACTTCACAGTGTGGGGTGGATAACAACGTCCCTGGCTTCACAGGGTAGGGATGGATAACAATATCCCTGGCTTCACAGTGTGGGGTGGATAACAACGTCCCTGGCTTCACAGGGTAGGGGTGAATATCAATGCCCCTGTCCCAGGTAAATTGTATAGCTGTTCCAAAGGGCAGACATCTCCACGATGCTTTCAGTCCTTTATTCACTAATTCCATCTTCCCTTTCCGAGACACACCAGCTTAATGAAGAGAATAAGCAGATGGAAGTTGGTGGAGGCTGTAGAGTTGGAAAATACTCAGTACTTTCTCATTATTTTTTTGCTGTAGTCAAAAATTATTTATAGATTTCTATATCTCATCTTCAAAAACTATTTGTGAACCCTTGGTAGAATTTCAATGTTCTATTAACTGATAGTTGAGCATACCTGGTCCCAAACTATCGTTGATGATACCTGAGGTCACAATGCAAGGCAGATGATGAAAATTTATGTGGTCAGTTACTGCACTGACTTGAAAGTCAGCATTGTAAGTTCAATTAAAAAAAACCTGTGAAAGGTTTCACCAGTTGTCAAGAGAAGGGCAGAATGTCTGAGCTTGAAGACAAAGTGGAGGAATTGGAACATTCCAGCAAAGACATATAACTTAGGAGGTGTGAGCTGCAATATTGAGATATTCAGAACACAGTGAAGAAACCAAATTTAAGAATTACGAGTGTAAATGAGGAAAATCTCACAAATCTGCCTCCTTTCCCAAATGAAGAGTTACAGGCAATTAAGGACTGCTCATTCCAAGAATGAGTTTCCTAACTGGTTAGCCAATAGCAAGTGTTCAGTCATATATGTGTGTATGTGTGTATATATATATATAAATACACACATGAGCAACACTAAATGTACTTAGCAGGCTGCATACATTTATGTATAATGTAGTTATATATACATACATATGCAACAATAATAATTAAAGAAAAAGAGACCTTAGATTTAAGTGGGAGTCATAGGAGGAGTTAGAGGGAGGATCTAGGGGAAATAATGCAAATACACTACTTACATATGAAATTCTTGAAATATAAATGCAGGCCCGTCAGAATAACAACAACAGATTTTTCAGTCAAAACCATAAAAGCCAGGAGGGCTGATGATGATGTTTTTCTAGTTTTAAAAGAAACTGCCAATCTAGACTTCTATGCCAAGCAAAGCTATCAGGAATAACTGAAGAAAGAAATTTTCCATGATAAACATAAACCTTAAACTAACTCTACAGTAAACACGTGTAGGATTTTTCTTTTAAATTCAAGATAAAAACAAACACATAAACAGGCCCATAAGAAATAATAAGCCCCTCTTGAATAATAGTAGAGAAAGGGACGAATAGGAAAAATTACAAAAGTCAACAAAATGAAAGGAAAGAGCAATAACTATGTTTTATGACTTCAACTCACTAATCAGAATTCACAAAATAATAGATCGAATTAAGGGCAGGATTTATCTATTTGCTGACTCACACATCTCCATTAAATACAGACACTATCTTAGGATGAAAGAGTAGAAAGATGTATTTCATGCAGATGGAACTATTAGGCAAACAGATTCATCGTTCTAACATCTAAAATATAATATCTAAATATTGAGTATCTAAAAATAGACTTTACCAAAGCCAGTCAAGAGAGTTAAAAAATCACTTTATATTAAAAGGACATCCATCAAGATCACATTGCAATTCTAAATTGAACATATGCATATCCAATCTCATGAAAAAAATCCTTCCTTCTAGAGGTAAAGTTACAGATTATCCCCCAACACAGTGATAATGGGTAACTTCAACACCCCACTGTCATCTAACAACAGGCCATTTAAGCCAAATGGTGTGCAGAGAAACACTTAAATGAAATGATGTCATAGACCAAACAGATTTAATAGACATCTACAGAATATTCCACCCAAACCAAGTAGAACCCATTTTTTTTTCCCTCAGGAGACTTGGGACTTTTTTCTAAAATATACTGTATATTAGGAAACAAGAAAATCTTGATGAATAGAGCTTTCGATCTGATGACGGTGGAACACATCTGTAAATCCACAGCAGCAGGGGCTATTGCACATTTAGAAGCTCACATGTAGAGAAGTAACACATGGCCAAATGACAAGTGTGTCAATGCAGAAGCAAAGAAGGAAATCATGAAATTCATAGAAACGAATAAAAATGAAAACCCAGCATATCAAAGCCTTTGGAATACAATGAAAGCAGTCATTTGAAGGATATGATTTCTTTTTACTCATCTAACTAACTGAAAGAGGATTTAAGAGTTATTTTCTAATTGCTTTTATAATATCAGTATATACAATTCCGACAAAATTCTCAGTGGGAGTAAGTATGGTTTAAGACACACACACAGTTTCACAAATACACACACACACACAAAGTAAATCACATAAACACCTGATTTGTATTTATTCTCAACAAGTTGCTGTGTGGGAGAAACCTGATGGACTATTTTTCTAACCATAGGAAAAAATAATGAAGAGCAATTAGCAACTATAAGAAACTGAAAGGATAAAAAAAGGAAAGAAAGAAAATAAGAAGGAAAAATAGAGGGAGAAGAAATGGAGGGGAGGAAAAATAGCTCAGTGTAGGTATCTGACCTGCTCGCATGCTTTGTTTTCTCTTTTAAAAATGTTTTAAAATTTTATTATAAAGCACGTGCATGTAAAAAGCACAAGCAGTGAAATGAACTAGACACAAAGTCCGTACATCTCAATGAACTTATGGTGAGAAGTACTTTCCTTTCTATATGTTGCATCTTTCAGAGACTTCATGGTGACAATATTTGGTTTCTTGAACTAAAGGGAGGGAAATGAAATTGAAGGAGACAAAGGTGAGATGTGTCAATATGTGGTTTTATTTTCAGTTCCCTTCTTTCTTTTGAGAAATACAGTACTATTTCAAAAGATACAGAGTAATATGTTTGCCCAATCCTCCCTGTGCCGTGTTGGACAGTAGTCAAAGAGAAAATAGTATGTTTTCTATAGTCTTCTGCTCTGCCCATGCCTTCATCTAGGTCCACAGATTGAATGAAGAATATTTGAACTAGATTTATTGAGGAGTTCAAAAAGTAGGTTTTCCTTTTGGTCCCTTTCTGGGTAAAGGCTGGGTGGACAAAAGAGTTAACTGTGTATATAAAGAATAGTGTTCCCTTGAGCTGTCCCCCTGGAGCAATGGCGAGTAGCCTTGCACCCAAGAAGGACATGGAAATAGCTAAAAGTTAGTCCAGCAATCACACATTGTGTGACAATGACAATGGAAGCTGCTAGACATGGGATGAAAATTTCTCATCTAATGGGTATAGATGAACGACTATGAGAGATGTAGGTCCTTTTCCTCTCCTGCTCCTAATTCTTGGGGTATCGCTTGACATTGTAGAATTTAAACACAGTAATTGCAAATAACCTTTGATGAAAGGGGAGTGGCTTCAATTGTCTGAGGAAACACTGGCTATAAAATTGTTTCAAACTGACTGTCACTGGGCTTTAGCATTGATGGAGCATAGACCCTCAGTGATGCTTATTAACTATTTTTCACTTGTATTTATCCAGTAAACAGTGTATTAAGACAAAGGTTAAAATTATTACCTAAAAGGGATATGTGATTGCTTATCAAAATTAAAATTTTTTCACACTGTCTTAGTCACGACAACCAAGATCTCTGACATCTTTATTATATGCAAACATATTTAAAAAAGGAATTATATAATTTTCTAGAATTTTATTTTCCGATTTGGGATTCAGTCCTTTCTGCTGTTCAATGTTTACTCATTTTGCTCACTTCCTTCAACCTTCTAAAACTAAAGCATCACCAAAGTGAGACCTACCTCCTTGGATGCTATTCCTTAGATCGCCAGTGATAAAACATCGTCTTTTAAATACACTTCCATGGAGGCCACATGTGTACCATATATAGCCTTAATATAAATCATGAGGAGAGGGCCTCCAGCATCCTACAAGTAAAGTCTTGAGCTTGGTATGCTCTAGTAGCTTGTCTTTGATCCGAGGAAACCCACAATTGAATTAGCTGAGCTGATTTCTTCTGTTTTCCCCTTCCTCATGCCCTTCGTAGATCTGTAGCTCAGAGAACTCTGGCCCTAGGGACAGATTAGGAATTATTTTATTTGCAGTGCTGGCAGCTTCTCTGCTGATTGTTAAAGAGAGAAAGCTAGATGGTTCAGGAGAATGAAGCTTGTCCTGGTTCTATGGTAATATATCCTGCAAGAAATGTAGGTCATTTCCCCCAATACTCACCCAATCTGCTATTATCTAGGGGGAGAAGAAAAAACACTCATTGGAACTGAGTGATAGATTATACGAGGTTAAGCATTTCTCCTTTTTGTATTTGCATTTTCTTGTTTGAGCTCTAGCCCTATATGAAGAGCAGGAGAGAATTCCATGAAAGACATTTGTAACCCAACCCTCAGAACTTGGAAATTCTAAGTTATCAGGTGACACCTATTCTGCTCTGACAAGATTCCAGCCCAAAGGAACCCAGAAACCATTAGTGCACGTTCTCGAAAATCTCAAGTTGTGGAGAGCAAGGTCTATAAATTCCTTGTGAGTTTAATAAAAAAAAGAGTTATATCTAGACTTCTCTTGGGTACTCATCCCTCATCAACAAGGTTTTATTTCTATATTTTATCTCATATCCAAAAGGATTTAGAATGCCTTTAACCATACATTGATATTTTAGAGGAAAGAGAAGCATTAATACCAAAAAATGAAGCTAAAATCAATTTTATAAAGCATAGTGGTTCTCAACCTTCCTAATGCTGCCACTTTTTAATACAGTTCCTCACGTTGTGGTGACTCACAGCTATAAAATTATTTTTGTTGCTACACCATAACTGTAATTTCACTACTGTTATGAAATGTGATGTAAATGTCTTTGTTTTCCAATGGTTTTAGATGACCTCTGTGAAAATGTTTGACCCCCCAAGAGGTCAAAACCTACAGGTTGAGAGTGATTGTTACAAAGAAAGACTTTGGAACTAATTATATTACAAAGCAAGGAAGAAGAGCTATCCCATAACTTGGTCAAGTCTGGTCAGTCAAGATTTCTAAATTCATAGCAGTTATTAGAGGGAACAAAAGGAAAACAATTTAAGAGGCTCCTGAGGCCAACAAATTCTCAGCTCCTGGGACAATGCTAGCTAGCTAGGCTGGCACAGCTTTCTGGTCAGTAGGACAGTTAGCTTCGTCACTGTGATCTCAGATCGCTATTTTGGATCATTCATGCCTTTGTCCCATACAAAAAATTAGCTTGTATAAGACATTTCTGTTTACATCTTTACACTTACTGGAATCAACAGAGAGTGGCGCTCCATTTGATGACACTGAATCATGAGTAAGGTAGATTCCTCATTTTAGGAACCCTTCTGGACCCTGCACTGGGATTATCTGGGATGGAAATCTGGTGTGACTTTATTGGTAGAGGGTGATAAAAGTCATGTTAACCCTTAAATTTTTGAAGGATTAATGTGGGAGAGCATGAGCAGTGGGGAGCATTCACCTTGACTCTCCCCACTTACTGTGTTGCTCATGCATTTAGATTAAACATGACTTCCCAAGCAACCTTTCCCATCAGACCAGACAACTGCTGTTAGAAAGTGATCGGGCTCTGTAGACCAGGCTGGCCTGAAACTCACAGAGATCCTTCTACCTCTGCCTCCCAAGCTCTGGGATTAAAGGTGTGTGACATCACGTGACATCACTACTCCTATAAGTAGCTTTTAGACATAAAGCAAATAAAAACCAGCCAACAGTTCACAACCCCAGAGATCCTAGACAACAAAGGGAACCCTAAGAGTGACATACATGGATCTACATAGGAAGGAGAAAAAGACAAGATCTCCTGTGTAAATTGGGAGCGTGGGGTCACAGGAGAGTGTAGAAGGGGAGAGGGGAGTGGAGAAAAATGTATAGCACAATAAAAGCAATTAAAAAAAAGAAATGGATAGGGCACTTGCATTTCCTCAGTCTTAGGGAATGGATAGAAATCTTTCCACTTTTTAACGCATGAAAATGAGTATATGTTGAGTAATTTAACAATGTAAATTGTCAGTTAAATGTGATGCTTTTTGACCAAGAAAACTTTATAGAATAATGAACAGAGAAGAGGACTTTGGCCCGCCTAATAGGTAATGCTTAATCTTGCTTCTTTCACTGTACAATGGGTTCCCTCCCCCATGAAGAATAGAACTTGAAGAGAGATAAGTAGTAGAATTAGCTGTCAAACACAGCCTTAAATAAAGTACTAATTTTATCATCAAATGATGGGGCTACCCTCCATATTTTGGCAATAGCTTTTTGTTTTGTTTTGTTTGTTTGTTTGTTTTCATTTCTCTGTAGTTTTGCTGCCTGTCCTGGAACTAGCTCTTGTAGGCCAGGTTGGCCTCGAACTCACAGAGATCCACTGCCTCTGCCTCCTGAGTGCTGAGATTAAAGGTGTGTGCCACTACTGCCTGGCCTTTGACAATAGCTCTTACCAATGATACTTCCCTATAAAAATCTGCAACTCAAGGGGACACACACACACACACACACACACACACACACATTCAGTTTGTGAGGCATTTCTGCTAGATACTAGAAAATGCCCCTCAATGATATAAAGTCATGAAACACAAAAACACTGGCAAAATGTCACAGCCTAGTAGAACTGAGAAGATATAACTAAGTGCAATTCAGGGGACTTGGCTCTTGGCTCAGAAAGAACACACTAATGGAAAACTCATGGAAATCCAAATGATGCCTGAAGTTTAGTTAATAATAATAATGGGTTAATGTCAGGATCCTAATTCTATAAATGTGTCACAGAAACATCCAAGGTTAATGATGGCAAAACTGAGTGCCATGTCCCGAGGAACTCTTATCATCTTTGAAATTTCCCTTTAGATGTAAATTATTTCTAAAGGACTCCTGGGATAGCTATAGGTAGATAAATCTATGATCTATTCACATCAGGTGCAGAAAACACTAGCAGCAAAAAGAAGGAATCTTCTTGGTGGGTATAAAAGAGTTAGGAAATAAAATAAAACACACGAGGCACATCAGAGGAAAACAATCATTGGCTTATAATAAACAGAGACATAGCTTGCTATAAGTCTGTATAAAGGTCAATTGTTCTATAATTCTCCAGAGGAGAGCATCCTCTTTTTATTTCCTCCTCTGTAACACAACCTCTTCCCTAATATTAACCACACATACCTAGCCCCATTGTGCACAGACCCCAGAGTCTTACTGAAGAAGTTCAAAGGGGATTTTTTTAACATCCAAATTATTCTGAGGTATTTTCCTTCTTTCTTCTTCTGGCATATTTATCTTGTTTTAATCGCCTTGCCTCTTCTATGATTTTCTGCTATATCAAACTAGCAAGCAATGTGAGGGAGCTGGTAGCCAGCTGTTTTCTGCAGAAACAGTAGACATTAGAGCCAACTGAAGGATCTGCAGACAGGAAGGAGTCTCAAGGAAATCCTCCTTATATGGTCTATCCTGCAAATAAAAGGCACCAAAGAGAAAGGCACTCTGTCTCTGGATAGAAATGCTTTTTTTTTGGTCCAAATTAGAACAGAAATAAAGCTTAGGAAATTAAAAGGAAGAAATATTCATGCTTTATTTCCTACATTCAGGACATTCATTTAATAAATGAACCCAAACCTCTCTGTGTAAAAAAGAAAGATGTCTGGAAACAGAGGGAGGTAAATTAAAGACTTTTGTTTCTTTGCAGTATATGTGTATCTCAAATATGTAGAGTAGAGTGTTGGCTAGCTGGAAGAGAAAAAGTACAAGCACCATAAACTTAGTAACAAAGATGTTATAAACTTTCTATTGTGAGAAATTAAATAAATGTTAATTTTATAATAACAAATAGAATTATGCTTCATAAGCTCACTGGCCTGGAGGCACTACTGCAAATATGTTTATTTGTGGTCATTTCCAGGGTTTTTATACTACTTCATTATCTTGAATTCTATTTTAAATACCTTTATTTATTCTTTGAAAATTTCATACATGGATACAGTGTTTTATGATCACATCCATTTCCAATGCCCCTAACATGCCCCCTCTTCCAAGTACTCGTTCTACATTCACCCACTGCATCCAGTTAGCACTGCCTGTGTGCATGTAAGTGTGCAAGCAACCTTTGCAGCATGAAAAACTTGCCAATGGAAGCAACCCTAAAGAAAAATTACTCTCCTTCCCCCAGGTTCTATTAACTGTCAATATTGCCTCAACTTGGAGTGAGACCTCTGCTAGGCATCGAAGACTCAGCAGTCCATTCCTGATCCACATTAGAACTTTGGCTTGATAGTGTGCAGGTAACCACAGCTGCAGTGAGGTCACAAATGTCACACCTATGACTTATCCTGAAGACAGCATTTCACCACTTCACAGTACTCCTCTCCATTGTCCAGCTCTTTGTAGGTTTTTTTTTGCAATTTTTAATTGATTTTTATTTAACTATATATTTTTTACATTTTTCTCTGCTCCCCTTCCTGCCTCTTCCCTCCCCTTCAACCCTCTCCCATGGTCCCCATGCTCCCAGTTTACTCAGGAGATCTTGTCTTTTACTACTTCCCATGTAGATGGTGTTCTGTATGCTTCTTGTATCTTCATAGGCATATCTTTCCTTAGGTTGGGAAAGTTTTCTTCCATTATTTTGTTAAATATATATTTCTGTGCTTTTGAGTTGAACTTCTTCTTCTATACCTATTATTCTAAGGTTTGGTCTTTTCATGATGTCCAATATTTCCTGGATATTTTGTGTTAAGTAAGCCTTTGTTAGATTTAATGTTTTCTTTGACTGATGAGTCTATTACCTCTATTGTATCTTCAGCACTTGAGATTCTCTCTTCCATCTCTTATATTCTGAT
>LOEQ01003157.1:223910-234476 GCA_001685075.1 Bramus lutescens | reverse complement strand
AGAAGAAGAAGAAGAAGAAGAAGAAGAAGAAGAAGAAGAAGAAGAGAAAAAGAAGAAGAAATTTTTCATGGAACCTACAGTTATAATTTGAGAAAAGTACCCTATCATGTTCAACAACAGCTGACTGGGTTGCCATTTACCATAAGAGACTTTCTTATTTGCCTCATCCAGTTGATATCACAAAGTTGATCACATTTTTAAAATCTTTAACTCATTTTCTCTTTTAAATAAAAGAATTCATGTGGCCTAAAAAGGAGTCTTGCACTAGAGTCCACAAGAGCCGGAGTCTAAGCCTGACAGTGACAATGGTGAGTATAAGGTCTTGGGAATATGGTTCAGAATCTCTGCACCATGGTCTCCCTGACTATAACGTAGGACATTCGACACTATACCTCTGGAGCTGCTGAAAGGAAGCAGAGACTCAGCTCTCAGGCACAGCGAGCCATTTTCTTCACTTGGTTGGATGTAGCTGTAAATTTCAACCATTTTAAATTAATGCAGATTTACTCAGGCAAGCTAGAAGCCCCTCAGTTTACTTACACTTTCCAACAAAATATCTGTGCATCTAAAGAGCAAAACTGTATTTCAGCAGGGCCACCTAGGAGCAAGAATAAAAACCAGCTGTAGCATAATATTCTCAAGGACGGGCCTTGGTAAGAGTTCTGAATGTGTCTGTTCATGATGAAAACCAAAGGGAAAAAATGCGATGTTATATTTCCCTTTCATTGGATGGAAACCAATAATACATAGAATAAAATAAAGGCTCTAACCCAAAGGCTTTCTTCTTTTTAACTAGAGCATCTGTGTGGACATCATGGAGCCACCAAGACTGAATTCTGTAAATCCGTTAGGAGAATGCTCATTTCATCCCAAGTGATCGAACAGCAAGTAGAAAAGTTACTGAGAACACAGACGTTTGGGGCAGAATCCCATGGCTGACTCCACTTCTGAAGCACCAGTCCAGAATCAACCTGGTTTAGGCTCTGCTAATGGTGTGTTTATTGTCTGGAATCAACCCCAGATTGTATTTTTCTCTTAATTGTTTAAAACCCAAACAAACATTTGTTTCATTTTTAGAAAGCAGGATTTAGATTTACTGCGGAGCCAAGTGGGCTGATAAGAAGGTTGCTGATGCTGTACCTGGAGATGTCAAGATTCTAGCAATACTATTTCCTTGTTGAATTATTGAGCTTCTTGTAAACAGGCATAATTCTGCCAAGCCCAAGAGACTCACCACCGGAGCTCGCATGTTTAGTTCTCACTTGTATACTTAAAGCCCGGTTTTAACTTTTTCCTGGAACAAAATGGCCCTCCTTTTCCTATGCATGTCTCAAATGTGGTTCTTTGGGACTGTAATAAACAATCAGCAGCACCCATTCACATTCCTTTCCTGCTATCAGAGAGCACTTTGCTTCACGCAGTCTTGGACCAGCCAGCACTCCTTTTATAATTAACTGTGCTTTCCGTGTTGCTTAGAATCAAGAGACGAAATCATTCCTTCCTCCAAATTCTAAGCCAGCTGAAGGACAGATACAAGAGCTGGTAGAGAGTAAGGATGCTATATTTACTGGAGGCAAGGTGGAGCTGAAAAAGGGGGGCTTGAACCCAACCAAGTTAAATATCTTAATCTTTGTTCTCTAAGCTGAAATGACCAGTCATGGGTAGAAATGCAAAATGTGTCAACTATGTGGGGAGAAATAAAGTGTGCCTAGAATGCTTTCCTGTGTCCATTACACACACACACACACACGCACACACACACACGCACACACACACACACCTTATACAAATGTATTCCTCCTCTAATTACCTAAACAGAATTTCCTAATTGAAAAATTAATTATATGTTTTTTCTTCTCTGGGTTAGGCTGATTTTTTTGGCACTATTTTAAGCCATCATAGCAAGTATTTAAAGAGTCACCCTGCACAAATTTAAGGGATATTGAGAAATTATTGATGACATTCATATGAGTAAGTGAGAATCACATTTACCAGCCACAGGGCTGTTCCCAGGTTCACAGCTCTAAGAAAAGATCCAGGGAAAAGCACAGAGCAAGAAACGTAAGGAGGACCATGAGACTCAAGCTGTTTCAAGTTTGTGTTAGGGCTTTCTGGAAGGATGCCAAATGTTCAAGCATCTTTAAAAAACCACTAGATTTCCTTGTAAACAAAAAATAATTAAGAAAGCCTTTGAGGAATGGTAGAAACTGGCATTCACCCATCATTACTACATAATCCCTAGGATACCCTGGGAAGCCACCACAGTGATACATCAAAACCCAGAAAGAATGGTTATTAAAAAAAAATACCCTCTGTGTTAAAAGCCCATGGCACATAGAGATTTTGGCTTTCAGGCTGTTGCTCAGTTTGTTATTACTCTTTTATAACAACTGCTTATTAAAATAGAAGGGGCAGGCAAACTCTAAATGTGGTCCTGATGTTTGTTCTCTTGTAATGGAGGCTACCTACCATTTTCGCTGGACATGTAGCAGTCTAAAGTAACGACCATATTAAGTCTCTTGATCTATGTATTGCCGTATGTCTACATTCTTACTAATGTAGTGTGACAGCTCCAGGGAGGTGGCATTTAATGATGTGATCTAGCTCCTTTACTTCTTGTTTAACTTTTTGTTTGCTGGAAAGCAAATGGAATGGCTGGTGCTCCAGCATTGCCTCTGCCTCATACATAATATGACCCATGACCAAAACTCACACAAGAAAATCTCATGTAATAAATGCAACAGTGGACACAGCGGTCATCAAAGATCTGAGACTGCTTTTGGTAAGATTGCTATTTTTACTATGATAATCCTGCTGATCCATGAAGGGGAGAGATTTTTGCTGGAAATCCTCAAGGAAGAACCCAGCCAAGACTCCTAGCAATAGTGGAGAAGGTGCCTGAACTGGCCTTCTCCTGTAATCAGACTGGTGACGACCCTAATTGTCATCAGAGAATATTCATCCGGTAGCTGATGGAGGCAGATGCAAAGATCCAGAGCTGAGTACTGGGCCATGCTCTGGGAGTCCTGTGGAAGAGAGAGAGGAGGATTGTACAAGCAAGGAGGATCAAGGTCATGGTGGGGAAACTCAATGAGACAGCTGACCAGAGCTCGCGGGAGCTCACAGACTCTGGACCAACAGCTAGGGACTCTGCATGTGTGCGACAGTTGTGTAACTTAGTCTGTTTGTGGGGCTACTAGCTTTGGGATCAGGACCTGTCTCTATCCCTTTAACTGGCTTTTGGGAACCTATTTGCTGGGTTGCCTCTCCCAGCCTTGATGCAAAGGGAGGAGCTTGATCCTGCCTCAACTTGATGTGCCATGCTTTGGTGACTCTCTCATGGATGCATGGGGTGGGGAATGGGAGGAGAGTAGGGAGGGAAAAGTGTAGTCAGTATGTAAAATAAATAAAAAATTATTAAAAAAGAAATAAAATCGGTTATTTATTTATTTTTATTTTGTATGTGTGTATCTGTGCCTAAGTTCATTCCTATGTGTCATATGCATGTAGTGGCTGCAGAGGCCATCAGATATTATTAGATTCTTTGAGACCAGAGTCACAGATCTTGGTGTGCTGCCATGGGGCTGCTGATTATTAAATGCAGCTCTTTCAGAGGAGCACTCAGTGATTTTTATGTAGTTATTTAGTTATTTTTACTTACTATTTTTTCTTTTATCAGAAATAGAATTTTATCCTCATTACAGTTTCCCTTCCTTCCATTCCTCCCAGTTCCTTCCTACCTCCATCTAGGTCCACCACCTTCTCTCTGTCTCTCTGTCTCTGTCTGTCTGTCTGTCTGTCTCTCTCTCTCACACACACACACAAAGATCATAGTAAAATAAGATAAACTTAACAAGCTAACACATGGGCCAAACAAAAGAGCTGAAGAAAAGCACAAAGAATAGAGATCCATTGTTTGCACACCCAGGAATCCCACAAAAACACTAAACTGGAAGCTATAATATACAAAGAGCCTGCAGAGTAAAAAGAGAGAAGAAAAATATAAATAAAAATTTAAAAAAATAAGAAGATAGAATTTTTTAAAGAAGGTAAAGCCCTGATACAGCATTATGAGGCAAGGAACCTCCAAAGGTGCTATTGAGTTCATTTTCTGTTGTCCATCTACTGCTGGGCATACAACCTACCCTTAAGAGTCATTTGTTTCTCCAGTGAGACTCCCTTGGAGAAAATTAAATTTTCAGTTGCAAATGGTTATCAACTGAAGATAGCTTCTGGATTAAAGATGGGGGCATGTGTTCATTTTGCCTTTCAACTCTAGGATCCCATGCGGTGCAGACCTACACAGGCCCTGTGCACGCTGCTTCAGTCTCTTTGAGTTCATACGTGTGAGATGCTGTTGATTTAGAGGGTCGTGTTTGCTTGGTGTCCTCCACCCCTCTGGCTCTTACACTCTTCCCGCCTCCTTTCCTTCCACTGGGTTCCCTAAAGCCTGCAGGGAGACATCTCACTCTCTGATTGGCTAGGGCTCTCTTTATTTGTGCCTATAGCTGCTGCAGGAGGGTCCACTCCCTGATGATAGCCCATTAAGGCAAGGATTCTGCTATGAGTCTAACAGAATATCATTAGGAATCACTTTAGGTTTTTGTTTGTTTGTTTTTTGTTTTGCTTGTTTTAGACTACTATTATTTGGTTTTACCCTAGGTCCCTGGGCTACCTAGTCTTTGGGGTTTTGGTCACCCAAGCAGTGCCAGGTATGGAGTGGGCCTCCAGTAAAATCAGATATTGGTTGGTTATTCCTACAAGCTCTGTGTCACCATTGTCCTAGTCTGTTTTTCAGGCAGGACACCTTGCAGATCAACGGATTTGTGGCTGGGTTAGTGTTTGTGTTTGTCTGGAGAGTACTTTCCTGTACCAAAGACACTAGCACAATGGGGTGAAGGTTCTATGTAGACACCAATTTGTCCTCTCCATGATCAATGAATTGTGTGAATGTTGTCTTCAGCCACGGGGCCTTATGGTCAGGTTGTGGAGAGCGTTCTATAGTGGCAGCAGTCTGGCTTGTTTGGGTGTTTCCGTGGGGCTCTTTTGGAAAACAACTCGATTAGATGTAAACCAGTCCTAGTATGGGAAGTTTCTTTGGTGACAAGAGATGGCCAGTTCAGGCTCTGTCTCTCCCACTCTTTGGAGATTTTATTTATGTTGTTAAGACGTTTTTTTCTAATCAAAGGTATGTGTACTTGTATGGGTACAAAGTCATAGCATAAATAGGGAACATATATCCATATCAAGATTTGCATATGATTGTTCATAGCCTTATTTTAATGTCTTAAAATTAAGCTCAAATACTTATCAACAGGTAAGTCAATACCCCAAATGCGGTATATCCATATAGTGGAACAATATTCAGTAATGAAAAGGGATGAACTCTACCTGCCATCTAGTGGATATCTCTAAATCACTGTACTAAATGGGAAAAAAGGCAGGAAAAGCACATGTTATCTCATTCCAGTGATATAAAACTCTATGAAAGTACACAATTTCATGCTAGCAGAAAGAAGATTAGTGGTTGCTTGTGGGAAAGGAGTAAAGAAAGCAGAAGGAGTAGATTATGAAATGGTCCAGAATGTGTTTTGTAAATGATGGATGTTCAGCCTGTTGATTGTAGATGTGTCTCTATGGAAGCATAAGTATCTCAGAAATTTTAAGATGATATATTGTTATATGTACAGTTAATTGTCAACTACAGCACATTAACACTTACCTAGAAATTTATATTAAAGTAATAAAACATTATAATGCACCCATTAAAACTAAATCATTAAAAAATACCTGGGCCCTCAATTCCTATTTAAGGTAGGTTAGGTCTTACAATCTGGTTATTTCAGTCTTTTCTGGTTAGTAAGGCAGGATGGTTATGATTGAAGTTCTGCCAAGTCACTGATATATACACCTGACCCCTATAACCAGTGCCGACTGTAGGTTTCCTGTTTATTTCAATCATTGAATAGTTTTCATTTTTGCTGTCTTCCTATCTCTATCTCTAAGAGTTTCAGTTGCTCATAATCCAGGAAATAAAGATAAGCTCACTTCTTCATGCCCCTCTGGTGCAGTGTTCTGGGACATAAGGAGTGTGAAGCCTCCCAAGTCAACATTTGTAGTTTTGTCTCTAACACACCTCACCTTCATGACATCAGTGTAAGAGCATACGTTATGTCTTTCTCTGTTTTACTTGTTCAAGCCTTAACCAAGTTGCAAAGATGCTGATTTAATCATGTTTATGGTTTAATACAATTTAATTGTGCGTATATACCACATGTCCACTTCAATAGATTCTATATCTTGGCTAATGTGGATACTACCATTATCAATATGGAGTTGTAGATATCTTTTTGATATGTTAATTCATTTTCTTTGAATATATACCAGTAGTGGAATAGCTGGACATATGAGTTCTAATTTTAGCTTTGTGAGGGATGTCCACACTATTTTTCATAATGGCTCTACCAATTTACAGTCTTGCCAGCAAGAATTCCCTTTTCTCTGCATCTCACCAATGTTTCTTTTTGTTCTAAACTCTGAAATAGAATTTTTAAAGAACGGATGACAGTCCGTTCATGCAGTTCCTTACGCACTACATGCAAGTTACGTCCTTAGTCTAAACATATAACAAGCAAAAAAAATTATAAAATCTTTTTAGCTAAATAAAATATTAACTCTAAATTTATAAGTAGGTTTATTTATCCTCACAGTTATATAATTAATATATCAACTATCCACTCTAAAAATTAAACAGAGAAAAGTAGAAAAGTATGAGAAAGCACAAGTTCTATTCAGTTATTAGTTCTTCATAGGACGTGCTTCTCGTGGTCATAAGCATGACTCATTTTAGCAGGCAGATTGTTAGGTCATCATCATATTCCAGTCTGCTAAGGACAGGAGTTGAGATCTATCTTTTTAAAAATTTAATCACTTCATTGATCACTTTTCAATTTACTTTTCTGGTGGGAACCAGAAGGACATTTGAAAACACAAACTTCTCTACCACATCTGTATTTTCTCAAGAAGTTATTGCTAATGACCACTTACAAAGATGAGGATACAAATCACACTTAAAGGCAAGTCTCATTCCCAGCTGTCGATGGCCAACACAAAACAAACTCATTGGTATTTTTGGAGTTTGTTTTGTTTGTTGTCTCCTAATGATCTGTTTGTGCTTTTATATTTTTCCCTTAATAGGTCTTTTGCTTATGTATTATATTATGGTTTCTGATTTTGTGTTTTTATGGTGAGTGTATGTGTGTGCATGTATATGTTCCTGTGTATATGCGTCTTGCCTTTTACTTTTTGTTTGTTTTATTTAATTCTGTTTTTTAATTGCCTGTTTATTTTCTAAAGAGAGAGGGAGAGAAAGAAGGTGTAAAGTTTGTATGGGTAGGGAGGTGGGGAAGATATAGAAAGAGATGAGGGAGGAAAAATTGTGATCAGAATATAGTCTATGAAAATTTTTCTTTACAATGAAGAAGTTATTGTGAGCATCAATACACACCACACAAACCCTCTCAAGTTGTTTGCTATTCTGCATATACTACCACTGAGATAATTATTTCTCTGACTTTACCATGTATCTACTGGTATCTGAAGAATTAGTTATTTTAAAAGACACATACAGAGTTGACTACTTAAATATATACTAAAATAAAAGTGTTCTTGAAAGAGCAAGAAGCAAAACTAGAGTGATGTGGGTGTCCTGAGCATGACAGGACTAGAGGTCTAGTCATCAGGATGGAGCATGGCGTTTGGTGTGAGAATGTGTCAATCAAGTGATAGAAGCAAGTTACCCCAGAGTTTTTTCTCTGTTTTTGCCCAAGGTGAGGGTCTCGTCTGCAAAGTCATTGCTCATGACGTTGGAGCTAACACTGCTCTTGTATTGGCATTTGCTTCTTCTCAAGTGGAACTGTATGGTGTGCTTTGGATACTCTATAAGAAAACTGGACAAAATTGAGTTTCATTGTCTTTTGTTAACATGTATTTCTGAGATTAGGATTAGAGAGGAGTAAACACATTTTGAGAGGGAGTTTATTACCATTGCAATATAAGGTGCTCTTTCCTTTATTAATATAGTTTTGTCAAAGAACGATTTATCTTAAAGTGAAGTATATGCAGTTTTTAAATTTTAACACTTGTCTACAAAGGCAATATACAGAGAGTTATTTCTCTTTTTGTTATTGTTGTTGTTTGTTTACAAACTGCAGAAGAGAAGAGAGTGTATTCCTATCACAGACCAAAACCAGTTAATGAAAACAGCCCATCGGAATGGAAATTCAGCCCTAGGAACTAAACTTGCTAAGCTGCTGCAATGACTCATAAAAAGTTTGATAGAAAGACACTGATCCTGGAAACTGTGAGAAATATTTTAATGAAAGGTAATGGCACACATCACAGCCACAGTTTCCCCCTCATTGCCAGTTTTTTTTATTGTGTTTTCTTTGTGTTCTAAAACATGAAGATTATTGCAAAATGCTGTATCAACAATCTTGCATGAAATTCTTACCCTAGTCTTTCTGTCTAGATTTCATTTTTAATTAGTTTTATACGTTTTCTTTTATGTGTAAAAGTTTTTCCTGCATGTATGTATGTGCCCCTGTGCGTGCTTGGTGCTCGAGGAGGGTAGAAGAGGGTACTGGAGCCCTAAGAAACAGAAGTACACGTGGTTATAAACTCCCATGAAGGTGCTGGAGATTAAACCTGAATCCTCTGCAAGAGCAACAGGTGCTTTTAACCTCTCAGCCATCTCTCTAGTTCCTCTGCCTGGATTTTAATAGGAATTGGTAGGCTTAGATGTATGTCTTTCTTTTGATTGAATGGACACACAAGTTTGAAGACTACATGTTTTAAACAGATCCTGTCAGCCAAAGACAATGTAATGTTTTTATCAACAGGAAATGACACCTACTGTAGTGTGACAGAACACTAAGAAATTTAGATATTAAACAAATTAAATATTATGTGGTTTTCTAAGTCACCAGTCAGGGTGTTTTAAATGTCAGGCTTCAGAAGGAGAGACTATTGAGACTATTATGGTCTTCTCATGGTCAATACTTTTGTCAAAAAAAAATGTTCTTGGACCCATCCCACCTCTACCCATAAAACCGCTTGGAATCAGGGCAGAGATGAAGAAAAGGTTGCAGGTATAGGCCAGGAAACTGATTTCACCGTAAGACCGTTATCTGGTACCTAACAATGTGAACTTTGGAAAGAGTCTAAACTATCTTGTCAAAATTAAACTTATACTGGAATGAAGCCAAGGTTTTACTTATTTTGAATACTTATGCAATTATTAATTCAGCACACACACTTTTCATGATATCTCTAAACTGTGTAACAGTTTTAAGGAATAACATGATTCTTGGCAAATAATATGACATTGTTCTTAGAACAGCAATAGTAAAAGCAACTGTAAGGATAACATTTACTGAAAACACCCCACATTTTAGGTTGCATTGCAACCAACTATACATACAATAACATGTTTAATACTCATAATTAGTAAGCATAATTATTATTCCTACATTACACTTTAAAAGCAACTTATAACAGAGTACCAGGATTTGAACACAGAATCTCATTTAACAGCCCATGAACTCAGGTGAGCAAAATATAATTGATTCAAGAGGAACACTGGATTTAGAAGGAAATTGCATTTTAAATATGGTAAGTACTTTGAGTCATATTGGCAGAAATTCGGTTATTCTCCACTTAGGTAGGCACCAGGCCGTGTTATACAGTATTCTCTCCTCTTTCCAACCAGCAAAGTGGAGATTTAGGAAGATTGAATCCCTCAGTGAAGCCAGTATCTTACAAGTTCAGTACCTAAGTTTTCAAAGAAGACAACTTTTGCCTTTTAGGTGCCCCCTCCTCTGCTTCATAAATACAAAGCAACCATTATCATTTAACTTGGTAATTGGTCGCGGATGCCAGAACATTGGAAGCAGATGACGTTTAAGTTCATCATAGATAAGAATTACATGCTATGTATATTGTTCCTCTCTCTCTCTCTCTTTTCTTATTTTTTTTAACATGGTAGAAATCAAAACTAAGGCCTTTTGTTTGCTAGACAAGTGTTTTCTCCAGCCCAGTTCTTACTTTTTACCTACCACTCTGGAGAATATGCCACTCATACCCATTATTAATCTTCGAATTAACTTCCTAACGTTACCTAAACTTCAATAATCTTTCAAGCCAAAAGCAAGTCCTAGGCAGAGGCAAAACATTACCTCCCCTACTTCATTGATGATAACTTCTAAATGAAAAGCAGAAAAACTTTGGGTGTAGGAACAAGAGCTCCAAATTCTGACTGTCTTGGAAAATTTAGTTAATCTCAGCCATGGAAACTGGCATTAGCCAATTTTTGTCAACACAGCTAATTGGCTACTTTGACAAATCATTTGTATTTTCTGTACACAATAGCACTTTCTGACACCAGGTGGCGATAGAGAGTCACCATTGCTTGAGGGTTTTTTTTGGGGGGGGACCTTTATGTTAAGAACTAAAACAACCTCAGAGAGAGAGAGAGAGAGAGAGAGAGAGAGAGAGAGAGAGAGAGAG
>LOEQ01003157.1:194129-216198 GCA_001685075.1 Bramus lutescens | reverse complement strand
CTCTCTCTCTCTCTCTCTCTCTCAAGAAAGGAAGAAAGGGCCTCACCACAAACTGACCTTGAAATAGTGATCCTCTTATCTGAGCCCCCAAGGCAGTAGGATTGTAGATTATGCACCATCCCTTATCATGAAACTTTCTGTTATACCATAAGGTAAGGACAGGCTCAGAGAAAATCAGCTATTCCAGAACAGAGAGGCTAAATTGAAAGGACTGCCTCTGAGCATCAAAATAAGATGTGACAGTAGAAGATGAGAAATCACTGGAACCTGTGAGCCCTCACTCAGGCATGGCAGCGTACCCCTGCAATTCCAGCTCTGGGGGAACAGAGACAGGAATGTCACTAATTGAGGTCAGCATGGGAGACAGTGAGTCTGAGCTACTTCTCAAGGTCTTGAGATGTCTTGAAATAAGAAGCATCGAGGTTGTGAAAGCAAAGGGGATTCTAAGGAGCTATTCCAGACTGAAAGGGACTAGATAACCACACAAAGCACTAACTCTTGGCAGATGTTTGTGCTAGGATATTACTGAGAAAGTAGGCAAAAATTTAAATTTGAATGAGCATAAGGCACTTAAGGGTTTTTTTTTCAGGTTTTAAAACTTTTCTTTAAGATTAGGTCCTAACCAAAACAAGATTATTAAAAAGTGTAAGAGCCAGGTAGTGGTGGCACACGCCTTAAATCCCAGCACTTGGGAGGCAGAGGCAGGCAGATGTTTGTGAGTTTGAGACCAGTCTGGTCAACAAGAGCGAGTTCCAGGACAGACTCCAAAGAAAGCTACAGAGAAACCCTGTCTTGAAAAACCAAAAAAGAAAAAAAAGAAAAGAAAAAAGGTGTAAGAGAACAAAATGTTATGCGTTTGTCATAGCAAGGGCACATAAGAAATATAGCAGTATTATCTCTTATACCATGCTCAGAAACCCGTTGATAACAGATACCATCCTACCATTTTATCCTTTCTAGAAAGCCAGAATGTTTAATCTTTCAGTGATGTGCTGCTTTATCTTTTCACTAGACATTAACTTTTCTAGTCTTATGCATCAAAATAAAACAAGTTTAGCTGTTGTGTCTTCATTAATTCTGAGTGTCCCCAAGTAATGGGAAGAGTAAAATGTTAAACCTGTAAAAACGTGAGTGTCTTCAGCATTGTTTAAAAAGACTGTTCAGATTTCTACATCATGGTGCCATTTGCTACAGGAACACAAGCGTCCACCTTGGCAGTCTACAGTTTCACCTCTGTATCCAGACTCCTATTCGAAAATAAGGAGCTAAAAAGAAAGGAGAGAGTGTCTAAAAGGAAACACAGAGAACCCCACCACGTCCTTTCCCACAGTACTAGCATTTCAGTCACAGACTCAACACATCATGTGTACAATTAATTCTTATTTCCTTCTTCCTTTTTTTCTATCAGGTATGCATGCATGTGTTCATGCTTGCATGTGTGTGTGTGTGTGTGTGTGTGTGTGTGTATGTGTGTGCATGTGTGCATGCATGCACATGTGCCACAGAATACTTGTTGAGGTCAGGGGACAATTTATGGGAGTTGGTCCTCTCCAGGGTCTGAACTTGAGTTGTCAGGCTTAGCTGCAAGTACCTTTATAAAACGAGCCATTTCATTGACTCAAGATGTTTTTCTATAGTCCTTGCCAGTATCTGCTATCTTTCATTATTATGACAATATTCATTTAAACAAGTATGAGCTGACTTATCACTGTGCTTTCAATATTTGTTTCTCTGATGAATAGTGATATTGAGTACCTTTTTTAAAAATATATTTACTGCCAAACTGTGTATTAGCTTTTAAGAAATGTGTTTTGGGTCCTTTGTTGGAAGAAGTGATAGAAATGAGTATCCTGGTGTTCTTGATTTCTGAGGGGAAAAAGAAAACCCTTAAGCATTTTGTTATTGAATACACATAGGGTCTTGTCTGTGTTAAGGTACGTCTTTCTTACGTCAAATTTGTTGATGCAGGATGTTTAATTTTGTCAAATACTTTCCCTAAGTCTATTAAGATCACCATAACTTTTTGTCTCCTTTATGGTTAATATGACTATTACTATATTTATGTGCTAAAACTCACTCAAGTCCTTTAATTTTACTTCATGTAGTACTTTTCTCTTTATAACAACCTAGCATCATTGGATTTACTTTATTTCTGTATAAATAATCTTCCTAAGCTGATTCTTTTAACTTCTTAATGATGATCTGTGAACCAAATGCTACCTGCCGGCGTTGTGTGTGAAATACAATATGCCAAGCTAAGAAACCCTTTGATAACAGATACCATCCTACTATCCTACCCATCTCTGGAAGACCAGAAATTTGAATCTTTCAGTGATTTACCTTTTTATCTTTTCACTAGACATTATTTTGTAATCTCGAAAATAACATGTTTAAGAAGATTCCTCTCTGTTTGGTAGTGCTTTGGAGGGTGCTGAGCATGTTACTGGGGCAAATCTCGTCAACAGTCATACCGAGCTCAGAACCCCATGAACTATTGTACTGGCTACATAATATAATGCTCATGGGTGTAGTAGTGGCGTAAATATTATGGGAGAAACCACTACTTGCTAATTGGATGTAAGGCCCAATCCATAGGCAGAAACACATTCTTGGTAATGTAAATCTGAACAAGAACTCATGGTTGGGGAAGCTCATCCGCTAAATGGCCAGAGTATCAAACCACCCTCTCACTTCACATCCCTATATCCATAAATGAGTGTAACTGTCAGACCTTCTCAGAAAAGTTTCTTTGTGTAGTCAATGGGTAGGTAACACAGAAATTCAAAACTGACCAAAGTGCAGAGAAAATATCAGTGCAATTCTCAGCTACAAATGGGATGTGTGTGTGTGTGTGTGTGTGTGTGTGTGTATCTTAGTCTCAAGGGCCATGTGGAAGATCAGCCAGAAAGATTGTAGGAACCAGATTTCAGGGAGAATTGGAGTGAAACAGTACTTTTTGGATATGACCAAGTTGCAGTACCAAAGAACTCACAAGAGCTGTTGTTAACCACACAAGACCAAGCCAGTCAACATTCTAGTATGGAGGTAGGGAGGGCCTCATGAGCCCCTCCCTTCAATGAGAAGTTATTGACAGTTGATGACTTCTGGGGAATATAGAGTTACTTTTCTTTAAGGGTGTGGTTCCAGATAAGGTAGCCACCACTTTCCAGTGGGTGGCTTCATATCTAAGAATATATGGGCAGTGTGAGTTAGATTTTATGATATATGCATATGTCTATATTAGACTATTATGCATATATGAAGACATGTGCATATAGATACATATGCATATGGACACAGTGTTGGGAGAGAGAAGGAGGTGGGGGTGGGTCTGGAAAGATGTAGAAGGAGGGATGGAGGGGTGAATATGATCAAAATGCATGTATGGACTTGCTCAAAGAATTAATGAAAATGTTACATTAATAAAAGCTTATATCTCAAAGATAACCAAATACTGAATATTTACAGACTAAAATGCATTCTTTACTAAAGATGTTCACTTTAGAAAATAATGAAATAAATTCCACTAAGTAAAGACATTATAGATTGTCAAAACAGATGTTTAGGGACTTTTCAACCTATGTATTATGTTTAATAATATCACAAGAATTCTTAGAATTAATTCTTCAGGATAACACTGAGGATGTTATTAGACTTATTTATGTGAAAAAATTAAAGTTAGGAACCATTGCTGAATTACCCTTTTAGAGACAAAAAGTATAAAATAATAAAATCAGAACTTTATTAATGTAATTTTGGGAATGCAGCTCATCCTGTTTCATGAAAGCCATGAATAATTATTAACACTTTGCAACTGAACACTCAGAGATTTGTTAACATTTGCAACTGAACATGGAGATATTCTGCTACTACAGCTAGCATGAGCTTAGTAACTTCGCAGGGATGTGATTTTCAAAAGCACAGCCTACAAGGCAGTCATGAGACTCAGACAGGTGCCCTGCACTTGCTCCTCCTTTGTTATTTACTGTTCTTCACAAGAATTCCACAAGACAGAAAAATGAAAGAAAAACTGCAATGAAAGGGAAAAATACAATTTTCATGTGGCAAAATTATATGATTCTTTAACTAAAGGAATTCAAGAAAAGCCAAAAGTGTACGCTTACATCTTCTCTATTCATGAAGGTTCTGGTGCAGATTACACACGCGCGCACACACACACACTGCTGTTCACACCACTGACCATCTAACAAACTTTGTATATCAGAGTTAATTCTGTATGAAGTTCTGACATAGGCCTCTAATTTGCCCCATGGACATATAAAACCTACTCGATAGAGACAAATGGAAAATATCTACTCATAAATAGTTTTCCCTTGATTGGGAATGTAACTGAATGGTTGATCCCTGGCCTAGTATGCAAAAGGCCTTGGGTTTGATGCTTAGTAACACACACACATGCGTACACACAATACACATATGCACACACACATGCACGTGCGCGCGCACATACACATACAGAGAAAGAGAGAACAAAGTGAAAACATGAAAGAAAATAAAATAGCAAAGAAAAAAGAAAGTGGAATTGGCTTGGCTTGGAAGTTGCTTCAGTTGGAAAGGTGCTTGCTATCCACACATGAAGAGTGGAGTTCCAGCCCCAGAACCCATATCAGAAGGCAGGCATCATGGTAGATACTTGCATCTCCAGTGCTGGGGAAATCCTAAATAGCAGGCTCCTGGGGCTCACTCTCCAGCTAGCCTAGCCTAATAATAGAGTTTCAGGCCAATGAGAGTTCTTATCTGATGAAAACAGGTGCTGGCTCCTCAGGAACAACTCTTTCTGGCTTCCACATGTGTGTGTCCACACATGCATATGGTTTTACTCCTATACACACAAAAACAGCAGCAACTAGTAGAGCAAGACAACCAGAAATAGCTTTCCTTTTCTAGTTCCTTGTCCTCTCTGGAGCTTTGGATGACCTTCGAGTCTGCATCTGCTCCTCCTGCAGCCTGGCTGTTATGTTGTACAGCTCACTTTGCTAAGCCTTAGCTGGGACTTGCATGTTTCCACAGTCATCTGCAACAGCTCCAAGTTGTCCATACTCACCAAAACTTTGGCCCTTGCTTGTCCAGGGAATGCTTAGTGGTAACCGTTTGATGCTTCAAGGCCTTTCATTTGATCTTTTGGTCCTGTAGCCTTGCTCTGTAATATAAGGAAGTTTGGGTTGTTAAATTAGTTTTTCTTCTTGGTTGCCATTTAACCAAGTTTAAGATTTCATACTACAAGACAAAATATATGGTCATTGTGATAATTTTCATTGATATTAGCCAAGCTTTAGTAGGATTGCATGCAAAGAAAAGGTATTATATCCTCCAGCTGAGAAGCAGAATAATCATTATCCACAGTGATCTATTCATACTAATTCCTCAAAGGATGCATTCTCATTAGCTTTGGTTATTGGGTAGTATATTAAAATTTTAAGAATAAGAATTACCAACATTTTGTGGTTTTATGTGCTTCTCCTTAGATGCCAATGCTTACTAGTGTTTGGAGGTATGTAACTGGTGAAACAGATGTCACAAAAATTTTGGAGATATAAAACGATTCCTTTAGACCCAGCTACAGTTAGAAGGAATGCTGTGTTGCTATGGAGGTGCATATATATTAAACTTGTTTACAAAGACTGCTAACATGGATGAGACATTCTGTTCAGTGAATAATTTGTTGACTAGACTCTAACCATTACCAAGGTATGTGGTCAACAGCGCTAAGGACAGGGATTGCAGAAGGCTCAGCAAAACCCACCAATTTTCAAATTATAATGCCTTACAGGCAACAAGTACAGTCATTCCTTTTTTGATACCACAGAACTTGCTTCTAAAAATTGGAAATGACTGATTAATTTTATGGCCTTTGCTTTAAAAAAATTGTTAAGTATTTTCAATGAAAATCAACAAGGCTCTTTCATCTCTAACTTCTCGTTCTTTTCCCTTGTTCTTCCTATGCTACAACACCCTCCTGTGTCTTTTATGGTTGATTAAACTTGACATTTGCATTTGTTCCTAACCTGCATAGACCAAGGTTTGCACTGTTTAACCTTGGATGGAGAACTCACGTATCCCAGTACTGATTTAAGCAGCTCATAAAGGAATTTTAGTTTGGCAGAAATTATAGTTGGTGAATGGATCAAAAGTAGAGTAGTAGTAATAGAATATCAGTTTTAGATCGCAAATATTGAGCCAGACAACATGCTATTTGATCTAAAATTGCAGTTAACCATGAGGCCAAAATAATGTTCCTTTTTCTAATGACAAGTCTTCCACACATTTCAAAATTTTAACCTCAGAAAGCTGTGGAAAGTAGGCTCATCTACACTGTAAATCATCAACTTCAAAGCTGGTCAGATGAAAGGTACAGGCAAAGGGGATATTGCGCTTTGTCCAGCCATACAGTGTTAAAGCCGAGAAGACAGTTTGCTGGATTCTTATGGGACTTATTAACTAAATAGTGTTTGTCTTCCCTTCCTGGCTAACTAACCTACCCAGAGTAAGTAATGAGCTCAGAGAAAATAAAACAAATACTTAGCCCTTTCCAATGCTTCCAACTGCTCTGCCACCCACTAGCCCTTTGACTGCTGTGTTCTTAATTTTGTTTGACTTAAGGGTTCCAAATGAGCTAAGCAGGAGAGTGCAGGAGATGGTGCCGAGAAAGTAAAGAAGGTTTCTTTGTTTTCCGTGTGTAACCAGAAAGATTCTCAGAAACATGTCAGTCAGCACATTACACAACTTTAAGATTCAAATTAAAAAGAACTTCCATTCCCAGCTCTCAATCTGTTGCTTGTCTGAAAGGTGTGTGTGTGTGTGTGTGTGTGTGTGTGTGTGTGTGTGCGCGCGTGGTGAAAAGCATTTGTTCTTAGCCACATCTAAGGCATTGATGGGTTTCCCCAAGACTTCTAACCTCTGCTGTCTCTTTTGTCCCAGCCCAGGGATCCTTCCAATCTACTTCTCAAGATGGGTATACCAAGAGGATACTTCTGTTTGATACTTCGCCCAAAGCCTTCTTGTAGGTAGGATCAAATTCAGTGCCACTAGTAATCAAATGACAATTTTCAGTAATCAGGAAGATTTTTAATTTTGAAAGGATCAACAAATAATACTCTTACAAGTGTGCAATGCTTCTCTTTACCATAGAGGATGGCAGTGAGTATAAAAATAACTTTGACTTTCATTATTTTTTTTCTTTTTGGTTTTTCCAGACAAGGTTTCTCAGTAGCTATGGAGCCAGTCCTGGAACTTGCTCTGTAGACCAGGCTGGCCTTGAACTCTCAGAGATCCACCTGCCTCTGCCTCCCGACTGCTGGGATTAAAGACATGCCCCACTACCGTCTGGCTCAGTATCATATGTGCTCATCACAAGTGGCTTTTGGACATAAAGTGAAGAAAAACCAGCCTACAATTCACAATCCCAAAGAACCTAGACAATAATGAGGCCCCTAAGAGAGACATATATCTACCTAATCTACATGGGAAGTAGAAAAAGACAAGATCTCCTAAGTAAATTGGGAATGTGGGGACCATGGGCGAGGGTAGAAGGGGAGGGGTGCAGAAAAAATATATAGCTCAATAAAAACAATAAAAAACCTTTGACATTAAAAAAAAGCACGGAATGGTAGGGCTAGAGAGATGGCAGTTAAGAGCACTTGCTGTTGTTGCAAAGGACCTGGGTTTAGGTCTCAGCTTCTGCACCAGGCTGTTCACAACCATCCATAACTTCAGTTCCAATGACCTAATGCCCTCTTCTGGGCTCCATAGACTATGTGCACACTCAGACACCCACACATATATGCAATAACCCTTAAGAAGAATAAGGAGTGTAGATTAGGGAAGGGATGAAGAAAGATGGCATGGTTAAACACAACAAATGAGATACTGCCTGAGTTGTCCATTTTCCCAAGAAATGGCAGCAGGAAGTCACAAGTGTCCTGCAAACTTCCTGTTTCCCGAGGCATTTCAATCAATGGCCATTTAAGTGGACAACAGAGAAACCCAAATGTGCTATTGCCACTATGAAGCTGTGGCAAATTCATTCCTGCTGCAAAATGATTAGTTTTTCAGAGCTATAAGTTGATTTGGCTAATTGACTTCCATGTTAGGAAATCCCCTAACTTTAAAAAAAAAATTCCCATATTGTAAACTAAGTCTTTCATGTAAATTTTTAAGACTTAGTAACTCATTATTTTATTTTCCTGATGTGTATATGTGTATATTAGTATTGGAATAGATGATACTAAATTAAGGACCTTTTTATTTTATGGCATATTAGAATACCATGCATCTCTGAAAGTTCTTAAATGGCATTGCAAAATAGCCAGTTTATTATAACATTCTTCCTCTAGTTACAAATTATGAACTTGAAAATATCTTTAATGATTAAAATAAAATTAAACATTGAAAAATCAATTTCATTTAAATTTTCTATACATGGGCCTTTCTAACTCAGATCTTGTCTCAGAGAAGAAAAAAAATTAAAAGGTTTTTAAGCATCTTACAGTAATTGAGAAACAGAAAAGGCTATTAGTGATTTTCACTAAGAGATAAAAATGACGAATTCTTCGAATTTTAAATTATTTTCCATTTTTTACTTTAATCATACACTACATGTATCATTTAAAATAATGTGTGTGTGAAGTGTGCATGATATACCTGTGTATATGCGTTCATGTGTTTATTTAGGTGTGTATGCATATGTGCACACATATGGAAGTCAGACTCAGTAGGTGTCAATCATTTTCCACTTTATTTTCTCAGACAAGTTTGCTAACAGAACCTGGAGTGCATTGCTTCAACTAGACTGGCTGTCCAGCCGGTCCTGTGGCTCTGCCTGTCTTTGTCTCTCGGAACTGGGGCCACAGGTGCTCACTGCAAAACCTGGTTTTTATATGGGTGATGAAGATTCGAATTCAGGCCCTCGTGCTTATGCGGCAAGTACGTTACCAATTGCCATCTTCCCAACCCAAAATGACAATTTTTAAAATTAAAAAACAATGTCTTTTCTGCTTTCATTCAGACATGGAGATAAAAGGAGGAAAGATGGAAAGATGGAAGCTACAATCATTACTTTGATATATGTAGATATACATTGTGTGTGTATTATGTATGTACACCTCTTCCTCCCCCCTCCCTCTCTTCCTCCTTCTCTCTCTGTACATTCATGTATGTGAGTGTGGGTGTGTACATCCATGGTGTGTATGTGGTCAGAGGACAGCCGCCAGTGTTGTCCTTGCCTTATTTATACCTTATTTGAACAGGGTGCCTATGTGTTCACTGCTGTATCTACTAAGCTGGCTGGCCCATGAACTCCTGGGGCTTGTCCTGTCTGCTGCTCATCTTTCCTTAGAATCACTAGCGTTATAGACGCATGCTACTAAGTCAGCTTTATGTGGGTTCTGGGGATTCAAACTCAGGTCCTCACCTATGTTCAGCAAGCACTTTATACATTGAACTATCTCCCCAGCCCAGGTATAATACTTCTAACAGAGACCATATAGCTTACCAAGATGCATGCACGTGGCCACACTTTGCAAGGCTGAAAAGGGCAGTTTCCTAACTCGCTGAACCTAAGTAGTAAGACATTCAAATGAATTGTTCAAAGTTACACAGAACATACATGACTGAGCCAGTATTCAATGATTTTCCTCTTGTAAGTTCTCTTTTCATCATGTCAGCATCATGCACTTACATCAGCCCTGAAAATCTGGTTTTGCTGCAGCTAATACATCGCAAACAGACTGTTCTAAGCACTTACAAATATGAACTTATGCACACCAACCTTATGGAGTAGATAGCATTATCTCCATCCCTCTTTGCACAGAAGGATGCTAGGGATACAGAAGCTGGCTCAAGGCCATACAGCCAGTGGAAATTGAGAACACAGGCCAACTGATTTCCGAGTATACTTGATCACAACACTGAGTGACATGCTTACTCGTGCCCCAGCGGTTGTGTTAGTTGCTAAGCGCTCCTCTTTTTACTGCTGGGTCATCTATGAGATGGATGATAAAAAAAAAAACATTTCATAAAGAGCGAAGGGAATTGCGTTACTTCCTCCAGGGACTGCTTTGCTTATGTCCTCCCTGATCATTAAGGCCCCGTTTGACAAATTCATTCTCTTTGGAGCTTGAGTCGGTGTTTTGGCCCCTTAACAGTGCAGGAAATGGAGCCCTGCGCGAGACACTGACGGCAGAGCTCAAGGGTAATTTCCTTGGCCTCTACCATTGTTTTCTGGTTACATTGTGGCTTACAACATTTCAGGGAGCAAATACAAAATGTTCTCCTCATGCTATGGTAGAACTTTCCATTTCAAGGAAGCAGATTCCAGTGGGCGCGAGGCTGCCTGGAAGCGAAGCCCTTCTTATGACGTTAATATAAAACACAAAAACAAAAACACACTGTGGAACATGACCCTTTCATGGTGCACGTGTACTGCATCTGGGCTGCTGTGCAGTGTGGGCCCCTGGCAGAGGCTCCATCTACACATGAAAAACAGGAGAGAGAGGCTCCAAGAATAAGAAGAGGCAGGCAAAACTAATACACTCTGAGTTCCCATTTGGACTTGTAGTAAAATACACATAACATAAATTTGTCTTCTTAACCATTCTCAGCATGGAACTCAGGGGCAAGGAGTAGGTTTGTGTTGAGCAGCATTGCCTCTTCTTCCCTGTGCAAGTTTCACTACCCAACACCCTCTAAAGACAGATACTCTATTTTGTGTCTCCTCTCCCTTGGCAGCCAGTAGTCAACTTTCTATCATGGAATTTTCCTATCTAAGATACTTCCTATGAATGGAATCATGCAATGATTTCTTTGTGTGACTCACTTATTTCATATAGCTTAATGTCACCAATTTTATCTGTATTGTAGCATGTGCCATAATCTCCCCCATTTAAGGATAATATTCCATAATATGTGTATAGTAAATGATTCATCTATTTATCAATAGATCAACTCTTGAATTTCTTCTGCCTGTGCTTATTGCAAAGGATAGTGTAATGAGCATGGGTATGTGAATATCTCTGCAGGTCCCTCCATTTGCCTCTTGGAGAGGGATGTCTCCAAAGTAGACTTGCTAGACCTTGAGATTTTATATATATATCACATCACAGCCATACTGTTTCCTACAGACTTTACCCTATTTGACAACAAACAGGTTTTAAAGTAAACACGTCGTCAGTTTCTTTGTCCTTTTTTTTTTACTTCCTCATAAAGGTTAAGTGTCTAGTAAGTACTTTTGGTTCTTAATCATTTTGTGACTGACAACTATGCTAGCTATCATCTTAATCAAAATCCGTTTTTAGTACAGCATAATAAATAAAAATGGGTAATTCAAGGATTACAAATCACTGTGTTTTACTCCCATCATCTTTACCCCCAAACCAAAACAAATCAAAATAATGCAAAAAGTGAGCGCCCACATAGATCTCTGGAACATTCTGAGGGCACAAGGAAGAAGAGGTAAGAGTACAGAGGGAACAGAGAAAAAGTCTTGACGTGAAATGAATGACTACTGACGACCGCAGTATTCCACAGAAAGATCCCTATTTGGAGAAGACAGACATTCTCTCTTTTCCTTGACCAAGGAAGAGAAACACGGTCCAGAATCTGGGGCCGTCTTTTCTTAGAAATGGCTGGTGTCAGAAGAGTGGACAGCCCAGGGAGGAATCTGAGCTCAGTGGCAGTCACAGAGCCAGGTTCTCATGGTGCCATAGAGCTAGAAAGGACACACGACACCAGCAGCTCAGGCTCTGCTGGGGCCTGGCCTCTTCATAGCTGGCTGACATCTTTCTCCAGCTGGCTATTTCCTGGGATGCAGCAGATTTCTTCATGCACATCCCCTTCGTAGCTGTGGTTTGGCACTCGGCAAGGACCCCACTGCCCCAAGTTCCCTCTGGGCTTGTTTCCAGAGAGCAACGGTCTGACTATTTCCACTACTGAATTTACCCACAGAGACAGGCGGAGGCAGCTTTTTTTAGATGGTCAAAGCAAATTGGCATGGATGACTGGGAGTCATGCGGTCATAATCAGATCTGGTGTCTGGGACACTGAAACACACACGCGCAGTCGGTGAGCTGCTGGAAAGGTTTTTCTGCTGTCTCAGAGACACCCCTGGCTTAAGATGTGGAAGCATTTGAAAACTGAATGAAAACTCCTCCTCATACATGGTGTCTGGCTATGGCCAGAGGGAGCTGTCAAACTGAAGTTGTTTAACAGTTGTTTTTTGTCCCCAGTGCCAAGAAAGTGACTCTGAGTCTATATGCCCTGGTGGTGTCAAAGCAGAGAGCCTGCAAAGCCAAACACATCTTGTCTAAGTTCGGCCTGGTTTCTTCATTTTTAAATCGTTGAGAAGAATCAAAAGGATATTTTGTGACACATGGAAATGATACGAAATTCAAATTTCAATACCCATGAATAAAGTTTTATTGGAACACCGCCACACCCATTCACTTACGCACTGTCTCTGACTGCTTACAAGCTTCAAATGCAGAGCTAAGTAGTTGCAGCTGAGACCTTATGCCCTGCGAAGTCTGAAATATTTACTATCTTGCCCTTTACGAGCAGCTGGTTTTCCAACTCCTCTGCTAAAGCGAGGGCCCATGGGAGCAAGAGAAGGAAGGAGACGTGGGAGGTAACGTGGAAAATGAGTATTTAGACTTACCTTTTTTTCTGTCCTTACATTCTTATGTGGGATGGTGGCCTCCATCACACAGGGGACAGTAAGATTTCCTTTATTATTACTGTTTTTGGTATTTGTCTTGTCAAATACACACACACACACACCATACACACACACACACACACACACACACACACACACCACATTCATGCTCAGTTCACTCTTGTATCTCAGATGAACGGAGCAATGTACTTGTGCTATTCCAAGGCTTGATAATTGCAGAAAGAAGCAAGAATATGTAAATTGTAGACTCCCCTCTGTTGGACCTCAAAGGATTAAGCAAAATAATCTGGAGGGATGTATTCAAGATGTACAGATGATAACATGCCAGCAAGCATGTCAGTGCAGTATTCTAAATACAGACACTATTATCAAACTTCAATCAGGCTGTATGGTCAAGTTATATGATGTGGACCCTTTAAAATAGTGTGGTTTAAACTGACCACTTAAAATGAAGGCTATAGTTTTGGGTTAGATAATATACAAGGATGACTTCAGAAACCACCGACCCCTTATCTAGAGTCCACAGGGAGCATACTGTTGCTCGGGCTAGACAGACCTGTAATAACCAGTGTGTAATCTGACAGCCAGCGGCAGCAAAACAAGACCCAAGAGGAATTAAGAATTGGAAAGGGAGTGAAAAACATGCCCCCAAAGGTCCAGCCCATCCACACTTCCTTCTTTAGTTTGAGAATCCTCTTTGTTTTCTCCTTGTAAAGCCTGATCTTACATTTGGCTCTGCACTCCCCAGGCTGCATGTGGAGAGAGATGTCTGTAGCACCAAAGCATTGGAGGGAAGTAGAGAGTGTACTATGCTATATATAATAGAGGCCTCTTTCAGTCCGCCAATGCAGTGACGTATTTGGTGAACTCTGTTTGATGCTGAGATTTCTCTGCTATTCTGTTTTCAACTCCAAGGCTTTTGGTTTTCAGTCGAGGCTGCTTCTAATTCCTTTCACCAATTCCTGGCTGCTCCTGGATGTCATTAAGCCACAGCCTACAGACTGAGACTGCATGTCAGTTTCCTGGCCACCCAGACCGGAGTTATCACACAAAAACTACATTAATTACAGCACTGCTTGGCCCATGGTTCAGGAATATTTCTAGCTATCTCTTATATCTTAAATTAATCTATTTCTCTTAATCTATGTATCACCATGAGGCTGTGGCCTACCAGTAAGTTCCCCATTTCTGTCTCCTTCGGCAGCTACATGGCACCTCCCAGACTCCACCTATGCTCTCTCTCTCTATCTCTGTTTGGATTTCCTGCCTGGCTTTATTCTGCCCTGTCATAGGCCAAAGAAGCTTCTTTATTAACAAATGGTAATAAAACATATTCATAGCATACAGAGAGGAATCCCACATCAGCAACCTGTTGGGGTCTATAGGTAGCTCAAGCTTTCTTTCTAGATGTAATATGGTCATATCTAGCCCTTTTTTCAAATAGAATATGCAGCTTCCTTCTGATCATAGGAATTCCAACACTTCTGTTCTTCACTAGAGTCTTAAACTAAGAGACAGAGGCAAAGTACTTGCACCCTTTAGAAGGACCTTGGCCTTTCTCTGATGCCTTTTCTCACCAGACATCTTTGTGAGACACATCTGCATGCCCGTTCTATTGTAGGCAGAAGTTTCTGTCCCACCAATGACTTTCAAATAAGCACACTGAGACTTGATATTACTTATAACGCTTGACTGATAGCTCAGGCTTGTTACTAGCTAATTTTTACATTTAAATTAACCCATATTTCTTATCTATGCTTTGCCATGTGGCTCATGGCTTGTTACCTCATTTTTTACACACACTGTTTCTTCAGCTGCTGGCTGGTGTCTCCTCTGACTCAGTCCTTATTCCTCATTCCAGCATTCTCTCTGTCTCAAGCTGTCCAGAACCAGTCTCTTCCTGTCCAGCTATCAATCAATCAATCAGCTTTTTTATTAACAGTGAAAGAAATACATATTTACACTGTACAAAATGATTATTACACAACATTTTCCATTTTTGTTTAATTAAAAGGAAGGTTTTAACTTTAAAATATTAAAATTATATACAACAAAACAGCTATCAAGCAAGAATCACAGTCACAATATCCAGTCCATTTACACTTGGCAAAATCAGAGTAAATATTCCACTATTTCTTTTATCTTCATGAGTTCAAAGCTCTGTACCTAATTTATCTTTTATCATAACTACAAAAAATATAACTATGACTATGTAGTCTTCAATTCCATTAAATATCCCAGAAGGATGTAATGTTACCTAATGACAGTGACATAGGCTATCTGGATAGTCATTGAAAGTTCCTCTGCAATACTGGGTCGCCCAACTCTAGCCTACAAGCCTAGCATATCTGACAGACTTTTCTGTGAAGAAGGAATTTTGAAGGAGTGTACTACCTTGTCTTGGCAAGACACCTTTTCTGTTTCTTGTTTGTCCATTTTGGGCACCATACTGTCAACAGTTGAGGCAAAGGTAGTTTCTTGCCCAGTAGCTAACTTTTGCCACAAAGAAAACAAGCTCCATATGGAGTTTCTTTGAGGCCCATCATCTTCATTGAAGTAGATCAGTGCTGCAGGAGCAGACATATCTCATTGTCATGAAATTCCTTAGGCTATTAAACACATTAAATGCTATATTCTATAGGTCTTTTTAGCATGTGAGAATGGATTGTGTAAACACTTCCTGTAAAATCAGTACATTAATTAATTTGAATCTGTTTAATTTCCATATTAATCTTGAGAGCTTCCAAACTCCCACATTATGCTAATTTTAAAGGTAATTAAACTCAGAGCAGAAGGGGAAACACTAATACTTTTGAAAATTAATGAGCAATGAACAGATTACATGGAAAGAATTAATTTCTTCTCTCCTTTGTTCCAACTTGCTTTGTTTTGAGTGCTGTTCTTGACACCTAGGCTGCTTCTACTGGGAGGGAGAAGGCCAGAACACTTTAAAGGAAAAAGAGCAGAAGAAAGGTTTGCCCTTAATAGTAAGTATTTGAATATTCTTCAGACTCAAAGGAGCACTACAGCTTGAAGCAACACACCTCTTCCAAGTTCAGGGTGAAAGTTGAGACAGACTTCCATGCAAAGAAAACAAGACACCTTCAAACTTTCAAGGCAGGATGAACACAAGAAATTCTGTGATTAAAATACACTTGTTATAGATAGAGCTGAATCCATAATTAAGGTTAATTCTCAACTTGCTCAAGTTTTGTCTTTCCTGATTTAAGCCTTTTATTTGCATGAGAAAATTATCCAGCTAGCACTTGGGTTCATGAGAAAAACTTCCAACAATTAAACAGATACATTTTCAGAAGTGCTATTATAAGTTAATACAAGTAATAAGAGTGATAATAATGTCTGCCCCATGTAGATTTTTTTCTTTGTAACTGTTCTTTGTAGGCATTGATTTGTCTGCCTTACAAGATCCATACAAAATAAAAAAGGATCAATATTGTTATTTTCATCTTAAGGTAACTATCTTCCCAGTGTATGATGTGCTACAGTCTTTTATGCATCGTCACAGTACCTTGTGCCAGTCATAAGTCAGTCTGGTGTGACTTTCTTCAGTTTGTCTTCAGAGAGATGGAGTATCTGTGTTCTGTGCTTAGCAAATGGGGATCAGGGTCTGTCAGGACAGTCAGTAACTGCTGAAGAAAGACCAGACACATAATTCTGTATATCAGATGATGTCAGCTCAACAGTGTTGGTATTTTTGTATTTCTAGAATTACACGTGCCTTGCTGTAAGTTTCTCAAGTACAGGAAAGTACCTCCTAGACTCTATGGATTAGGATCAGTGTTATGTGTTCCATTCCAAAGAACTCAAGCTGAATGTAGAGAGTTGATTTAAAAAAAAAAACCTCTTTGTTTTTTTTTTTATTTTTCAAGCCTTGCTCAAATGGTGCTATTAAATACAGAATAAATATTTAATTGTCTTCTTGTCCTGATATGGTGGCAAATAGATACTTCTGTGAAGATATTTGCTCCCTGAAGATCCACAAGTAGTAGTTAGAAAGTGTCCCCAAATTAAAGGCAATGAATGCTCACTAACCACCAAGTATGATACATTATTAAAATGTGAGTCACATAAAATAGCTTTAATATGGACTTGTGAACTGGATTCCCACCAGGTGGCTACTATAGGACTGTTTTCTCACTTTTATGTATACAAAGAAATTTTATATATGCAAAGATGCTTTTCACAAGCTGTGCAGGATAAATATTTTCTATAATTATTTTATTTCATTCAGTTTTAAATGGTGGTAATATGAGAAAAGATTCTTGTCAGAAGTTTCTATCCCAGCCAGTCCTGCAGCCATTAAGTCCCAAAGAATCACACAAAGGTCTACATTAATTATAAACTGATTGATCCATTAACTCAGGCTTCTTATTAACTAATTTTTAAAGCTTACATTAGCCCATAATTCTTGTCTGTGTTAGCCATGTGGCTTAGTACCGTTTTCGGCCAGGCAGTCACATCTTGCTTGCTCATGTCTGGCTTCCTCTGTGATGATAGCAGGCTGACTGTTTCCTCTTTCCCAAATTCTTGTTGCTCCCCCCACTTCCCACCTTTATTTCCTGCCTGGCTACTGGCCAGTCAGTGTTTATTTAAAATACAAGTGACAGGTTGCAGACCATTATCCCGCAGCAAAAGATAACTTGAATATTTCTAAAGCTTTAATATTTCTGAACAGTCATACTGACTTCTGATTTTAATGAGAGAAAAAATGGAGTAAAAACATCATTGGGTTAGTGCTAGTGCAGAAATCTGTAGGCCTAGCATCCTAAGGACAGTTGGAGAAAAACAGAAAGCAAATATTTGCTTGTTTTTCCCCACTAAAGAGGTTTGTCTTCTCCTTTTTTACCTAATAAAAATCAATTACATCTTTGAAGACTTCAACATCTTTCAAGAACCATTATCATCATCTTCTCTAATCTGTTCTTTGTTCAGTTCTATTGTGTCTGTATCTAAAGTTTGTACCCTTCGTCTCTTCTCTCTGCCTCTGTTCACCATCCTCTATCTAAAGCTTTTATCTCATTTTGATGAGATTTTATCAACGCTATCCCAACTTTTCCTCATCTTGTCTGTCTGTTTCTCCACCAATCCCATTTGTAAACAGCTACAACTTAATCTTCTTAAAGAGCCACCCCAAATCGGTCCTTTTCGTTGAATTTTTTCCATTGGTTGTTCCTATGTACCAAATAAAACAATCATTGAATCTTGCATTGTTCAGTCTTCACTGATGCAATTTGCCTCATCTTCATCAACAATATTTCAGCCAACAGAACAGAGCAATATCTGTGCCTTTTCTTACCTGTAACCAGTCTTTATCTGTTCCCCCAACTTCCTCTCCCTCAGCCAGATTTTATCCAGTTTTCAAAACCCTATATGAATGTTGAACTTCTGAATACTTTTCCAGAACACCCATTTAAAGGTGCCTTTTTTGCTCCAACACTCATTGTCTTTAGCTACAACACTTACTGTATGCATACTAGTTCTTGCTTGGTACCTTAAAATTATAAGTAGAGAGTACCAATAAAACATATTTGTGGTGAATAGTATATTTTTAATACAGGTAAAAGTAAGTGCCAATTGGCATTAGATCTTACTAGGTACCTCATTTCTCCCCTAAGACTTCCAAATTCTGTATGAGGATTTAGGCTGCTTATTATTGTGTCTTAACACACTGTCAGAACACATGCTCATGTTTAACCTATGTATGTCAACGAATCTGTATTTATGAAGCCCTATTCTGCCCCTTTCCATATTTTGAATAACCTTAGGTGGCTCCTAAGGATCATACTTTACTCTTGATCTCAGCAGCTTTCCCATTCCATCCTTATAATGTACATGGTATATTTATGGGACTTAGATTGCATGCACCAATATTCCTTACAAGAATACTTTTCATTCTCAGAAAGGTGGAAAGAGTGATCTTTGATTTTCTGTTTAATTAAATGACTAGAAACATTGATGGTGAGGAGACATTGGAGATGAGGTGCAGAGTAGGTTCAGATGTGTATCTATCTCTTCGAATACTCTAAATTAGAGCTGGGGATCTAAGTCGGGGGTAGAACATTTGTCTAGAATATACATGACTCTAGATTCAATCTCTAGCACCCCCAGCCTCCCCAAGCAAACTAGATAATAGGCATTTCTAAACTAAGATGTGTGTACTTCACTGAGACCCATTTTGTGGATCCTCTTTGTCTACAACTAAATTGTGTGTCTTTAAAGAAACAGGGTACTTACTCCGTATTGACATTGAAATATATCGAAAGGGAATGCTGTAGAATCACAGAGACAGCATTTACACACACACAGAGTTACAAAGACTTCAGTTTGGACTAAAATACTAGTATTTGTCTTTCATATTAATAACTTGTGTGCTTTCTTGTGAAAAGGAAAAATTTCCTTTGCTTGCACTTCAGCCTCTATTATTAACACCCACAGACACCATGGTAGAAAAACAACCACCATTTGCTGTGTATGTAACAACACAGTCACTATTCTGGTTTAAAATAGGCTTCAGGGTAGGTACCATTATTACTTCTGCCTTGGAGGAATGATATAGAAGCTCAGGGTAGTTTATACTCGTTTGAATTACAAGTCATGTTTTTCATAAACAGAGGAGGCAAGACTCACCCCCCCCATTTTAGTCTTAAGAATGCTTCATCTGGAATTGGTTCATAATTTAGTGTATAAAGTTTTGCCTATAAAGTGTATTATAGCTACAAAAGTTTGAAATCTGTTCTTCTCTGAGTACTTTAGTCCACCTTCATGGTCTCCTGCCATGTGATCAGGACATATTTATTAGAATGGACTTTGGGGAACTTATCCTGAAGATAGCTCCTTCACTCAGCCTAAGCAGATATTTCTTAATGATCGACCCTTTTCTCTTGATTCAACACAAAGTCTCAGAATGGTTAGTCTAGCCAAGGATCTCCTGACCTTAGTCAAAGAGGCAAGAAATCTGCACTTTCTGCACAGACTTTCTGGACTGGCTCAGTGCTCCTTACAGAGAGGTGACTTCATCCACTAACGAATCACAGATGTCTTGAAAACATTCTCAGGAGCCAGGAGGTGAAATAACTTGTATCTACCAATGGAAGGATGGCTTAATGCATCATTAAGTGCATAAATGTAATGGAAACCTGTTCATTCTTACAAAAGGATGAACCAATGTTACAACATGGATAAACCACCCTGGAAGACAGGCTTATGAAATAAGCCTGGCATAAGAAAGGTAAACACTGTCTGATTCCATTTACAGCAAGTACCCGGAGGAATTAGATGCTCAGGGACAGAAAGTAAAGTGGAGGTTGCCAAAAGTGGACTGGGGGGTGGAGCGTCATTTTTATTAATGGATTTAATGTCCCCAAATAACAATGATATGTTGTAAAATAGTGTAAACGTATTTACTACTATTGAGATATAATCTTAAAAATTGTAAAAACAGTAAAAACGTTATGTATAGTTTACCACATACACTCCCACACAAACACACACAGTGGGAAACATGATTATGGTCAATTATCAATGTTTCAATGTATAAGGGATAAGACCATTTGAAGAGTATACTAATTCCCAACCCCAAATAATCCATCACCTTACCGTGCCAGCTGCCAAGGGAAGGGAGCAATTAAACAGCCCGGCACAGCTACACCACCTGTGAACCAGGTTACCAGCATAGCAAGATTTATCTAAAGGTGCAATAAGTGACACTCACTCACATGCTGGTGGCAGCCAACAACTATCTAGCTGGACTTAAGGCCCTCTCCATATGAGGAAAGCCATGCCCAATACTGGAAACCTAGCCAGCTGCCTGGGGCTGGTAGGTCATGGATCTTAGAAAAGAGTCTGCTACCACTGTTTCTCAGCTGATTTCTTACTCCATTCCAAATCTTAGCCTTATATTCACAGTAGTAAGTGTAATTACCACTCCCCATCAAAGAAGAGTCTAGCAACTGGAGACCGTCAAAACCACAATGAGATACAATAGAGAAAAGAACATAGTGTGGGGAGCCCAGCCCCAATGTATACATCCATATCACAGCTCCTGCATCTACAGTTCAGAAAACATCTTGTTAGAAAGATTTTAAGAGCCAGAAGTCCGTGATGCAAAAAGATGAAACATTCCTAAGCTTGTCTGTCTCTCTCCCTGATCACCCCCTTTTTTTAATAAATGCCTTTCACACACCTATTTAAGTAAAAAAAATCTAGCATCTCTCCCAGATCATTCTCTAGATCTTCTCCCAGACCAGCCAATCCATCAGTATATTCTTGCACGGCCTTTGTACACAGAGAAAAGCACTGGGAGTTGAAAAGATGCACAGCAAACAGTCCAGCTTTAGGGGGACCTTAACTATGATGTCAGCTGCCAGATAAAGCTTGGCCTCACCTACTTCTGTCCTCCTCTGCTAACATGCTCAGCCCACCCACCTGCCTTCACCTGGACTACTCACCCTTCCTAACTTCATGTTATCTTATATTTCAATTCCATAGCCAGCCCTCAGGTATATTTCTATAAGGGGAATTCCTATAAAATGGATTTCTATAAGGCAGAATGATCATCTCAAGGCAAGTCAGACTTTGGCATTTCATTACTTTAGGTGTCCTTTACTTTACTTACTTTATTTTATTTTGAGACACGGTTTCCCTGTGTAACAGTCCTAGCTGTCCTGAAACTAGCTCTTGTAGACCAGGCTGGCCTTGAACTCACAGGGATTCACCTGCCTCTGCCTCCCGAGTGCTGTGATTAAAGGCGTGTGCCACCACAGCCCGGCTACTTACTTTATTTTTAATCTGACACACATTTATCATTTACTTATTGTGTTCCCTGCACTATCCTCATTGCCAGAGAGACAGCAACAAACAGCAGGCAGAGGTTCCTGTCAGATGTAACTTACATTTTAATAAGGGAAATAGAAGAGCGATAGAGAAGAAATGAAGAACGGCAATGATGTAGCATATTGGGAGCGACAAATGCAGTAGTGAGAAAAAAGAGCCATCCAGGGAGAATGGGAAGAACTGGAACCGTGACTTGCAAGAAAGGCCTCTCCGAGGAGGTGGCTTTTGAGTAAAGGCCTGAAGGAGGCTAGGAAGCAAGCAGGAGAAGTTGGAGGGTGCCGGTATCCCAGGACACAGAAAGAGCAGGTGCAAAGGAAGGACAAGAGGAGGATGGCATTGCTGGGCTGTAGGGAGCACGCCTTTAATCCCAGCACTCGGGAGGCAGAGGGAGTTCAAGGCCAGCCTGGTCTACAGAGTGAGTTCCAGGACAGTCAGGGCTGCACACAGTGATACCCTGTCTCATAAAACAAACAAACAAGCAAACAAAAAACAAACGAGAGAGAGAGAGACAGAGAGAGAGAGAGA
>LOEQ01003157.1:159203-173026 GCA_001685075.1 Bramus lutescens | reverse complement strand
TCTATCTATCTATCTATCTATCTATCTATCTATCTATCTATCTATCTATGTATGCCCACATTTAATTGATTCGCTAGTGGCTTCTATTTCATTAAGGCCATCAGACTAGAGAATGACCCTACTCTGAGACTTCTAAGGGGGGAAAAAAGTCTTCTGAGTCTTCTGAAATCTTTCAATTGAAACCCCAGGAGTTCATCACCAGAACTTGGCAGCCAGTTATACCATAGGAGGAGCTAGTTCTGGCATGAAGCAACCTAATTCAGGGCAAAACAAGAAATCCTTACTTAAAAAGCTAGAAGACAGCAGAGCAAATTAAAGATCAGCCAGTAAGCAATAACATTGTTGAGTGATGGATACAAACCACCACGAAGTTTTCTCTAGATTCCTGCTTGTGTCAGACAGCATGATGAAACTGAATTGTCTACCACTTGTAACTATGTCCTGTGAGCACAGTCATTTATTCGGTTCTGTTGGTGATGCCTGCAGAACCAACAGTGTTTTCCCGTGGTGTAAGACACTCAGAGATTGCTGTGTTCTGTTTGCATGTATGTATTTTGTAAGAATTTTCTGCTCTTCTCCTATGGGTCGTTCTTACTGCGGAATACAATCCTGATAATCAATGAACTGTGACCATTTTCAGAGAAGGGAACTGTGTGTTGAGTTTTGGCTTCCCTCTTTTTTCCTCAGGGAACAGCATCCTGAGTTACATGAAATTCCTTTGTTAAGTTTTCTTATTAAGCAGTATAATCATATTCCAAGCCCTTGAAGAATTGTCCCTGAGCAGACCAATTTAATCTCACCAACCTTACTTTATAAACTCTATTGTCCCCATTTTATTTTATTTGTATTGCTACACCTACAACAAAATGCCCAAGAACTGGCTAATTTATAAAGACCAGAAGTTTATCACTCGGTGTAGGAGATAAGAACTGACTGGTATTTGGTCTGGTGGGGCTTTCACTATTGGTTTCTTATGCAGCACAAACCAGGGCAGATTCTCTTTGATTTCTTGAAGCCTCTTTTGTGTATTTGCACAGACTTCAATGCTAGCATAAGGGAGAAGAGTAGTCATCTGCAAAAGGCCTGCTGCTTAGCATCACTCTATTGGCAACATCTGAATTCTGTGCTTTCCCCACCTCATAGGTTGAGAAACTAAGACATAAAAGAGTTGTTAAGTCATGGATACAAAGGAAAGATGGGAGTAGGAACCAAAGCAAGATAAGTGAAGCTCCTTGCTGGTGTGTGTGTGTGTGTGTGTGTGTGCGCGCGCGCGCGCGCGAGCGCGCCGGTGTGTACATGCTACAATGAAAGTGTGAAGGTCAGAAGTCCAGGGACACTTCTTGCTTTGTGTCTGTTGAATTGGGGTCTCATTTCTGCTGCACTGTGTTCCTCAGGGAACTGCCCTGCAACTCTCTTAGGGACTTTCTTGTCTCTGTCTCCCATCTTACCATAGGAGTACTGGGATTACAGATGAGGCCACTCATCTAACTGGGGTGGGGAGAGATGAAATTTGGGTCGAAGCTTGCTCAGCAAGTGATTTTAGCCACTAAACTATCCTAAATCCTCCCTGGCAATGAGTTCTTTAAATGGCCATGCTACTTTTTTTCCCAAAACACTTTGTCCTTAAACATTTCCTAAGACAATACTTGAAACATCATTCAAATATCCCAGAAGACTCGGAAATCATACCCAGTGTGGTTTATTGCTGTCTTCTCAATCCTCAGTACAATGTTGCCTTCTCAATTAGGACTGAATGAGTCTTTGCCAAATGAGAAAAGAAAAATAGGAGACAAAATAAAGAGAAAGGAAGAAAAGGAAAATGAGATAATAATACTGACTAAGGCTCAGAGAGGAAGCTTAAGGCAAGTTATCAGTGAGAACTATTTGAATTATGCCAGTGACTTTTCTGCTCAACTCTAAACAGCTGAATTTGCCAGATGAATGAATGCACTGTTATCAGTGTGTTTTCCTATCTTAAGGTGTAAGGGAAGCTGAAAGAGTCATAGTAACAACCGAAACTTATACTCACTACACTTAAATATCTACACCCAAAGCTGAAAAAGCTAAAAGTGGATAAATTCCATAGACACCATGTGACCTATAAAAATATATTAGTAAGATATAGACAAATTAAAAAGGTTCACAACAAGTAAAGAAATAGAAACAGAAACAAAAAGTTCCTCTCCCACAGAAAAGCCAGGAGTGGATGGATTTAACTGCTAAATTGCTCCAAATCTTGTTCTAAAAAACAGAGCAGGAAAAAACACTACCAAACTCAATCTATGAAGCCAATATTACACTGATAAGTAAAAACAGATAAGGGCATACAAAATAAGATTATTACAGACAACCTTCCCTGAAAAACATAGGCACACACACAAAAAACCTCAATAAAGTAATTAGATCACAAATTCAAGAACACATTAATGTCACACTCCACAACTAAGTTAGCATCATCTCAAGAATGAAAATTGGTTTGATATTTGCATACTAATAATTATAATGAAGCACATAAATAGACTTAAGGATGGAGATCACATGATTATCTCAATGGACACAGAAAAGGCCTTTGATAAAGTTCCCATCCATTCATGCTGAAAGTCATGAAGAAACTCCAAATAGAAGTACTATGCTTCGGTATAGTGAAGACTGCATATGACAAACTCATGGCTAACATTGTACTAAATGTGGGAGACAAAGAACATTTTCATTAAAATCACTACTGAGCCAACTTGTGCCCATAGAGGCTATGCCATCGAAGAAAATGACACTCTCTCCTCCAATGACCAATAGCCACCAGCCTTCAGCAGGCCCTCAGGAAGGAGCTGAGGCACCTCCTTTATCCATGGGGGAATGCTGAAAGGCTCATATGCAGAGATCCATAGCTGTTGTGTATCATATCTGGGTCACAGCATTTCACGACACACTTCTGCATCCTCCAGGCCTTAAATCCTTCCTGCCCCTCTTCTGTGATGTTCCCTAGGCTTTGGAAAATGGAGAAACAGAATATTTTATTTTAAATTCATAATAAAATATTTCTTCATAGCAAGAAAAAATCAGCAAAATATAGAAGAGGAACAAATATCTGCTCACTAGCACCAGGGAGTGGATTAGCATCTAAGGTCTCAAAACTCAAAATTCACACCGATCAGCCATCCATTGGGTCATGAACTGAATGTGTATTCAGATGGGAGCAAATGTGGGCATAGAAACTTGTTAGGGGCCTTTGTGATTAGAAAAAAAATAGAGGCTTTAGGAAAGGGGATAAGGAAGACAATATGACCAAATAGAAGGGAATTTTGGGACAAAAGAGAACAGTGAGAACCAATCAAAATGAAATGTGTATGAAAATCCAATGTGGAAATCTGTTACTCTGTAAGCCAACTTTAAACAATTAAAATTTAAAAGAAAATACAAATGGTCAATACATATTTCTAAAAGTTATCATAGAAATACAATTAAAACTGTTTTGAGATTCCATCTTTACTTTTTGTAGAAAGGCTATCATCAAGAAAATAAGCAAGAAATGCTGGCTAGGCGGTGGGAAAGGGAGCCGGCAGGCATTGCTGGTGGGAGTGTAAACTGGAGCAGCGATCATTAAGTCAATCAGTGTGACAGTTCCTCAAATAGAAGTCATCTAGGCTAGTCCTTGGTGTACAGTCAAAGGACTCTAAGTCCACACAACACAGAGATACTTGTGAATCCATACTTACTGCTGCCCAGCTTACAACAGCTAAAGAATAGAACAAGACTATATGCCCAACAGATGAATGGTTTTAAGAAAATATAACATATACATAACACATTTTTTAAGCCATAAAGAAAAACCAGATCATGGAATTTTCAGGGAAGTGGATAGAAAAAGAACCAGTATGTTAAGCAAAATAAGGTGTACTCAGACAAACCTCTCCCTCTTCTCCCCTTTCCCCCCATCGTGTGTGTGTGTGTGTGTGTGTGTGTGTGTGAAGGGTATGAAAGTAGAAAGGGGAGGGAGATCATAAGGGGGTTTGGAAAGGGAAGGAAAAGGGATTGTTTGGAAGAGTGCAATAGCATACATGCATGAGAATGCCAAAACAAACCAATTACTTTACATAGTAACTTCAAAAAATAGCATAATAAATGAATATGTCTAAAAACAGACTAATAACTAATACAAACACATCTTTAAAATTACAGGAATAAAATTATAAGGGTGAATTTTAAACTAACTGCATGCTTGAACTTTAAGGAGTTATAAAATAGAATAAAACCCTCCTAGGGGCTTGACAGGAGCTCTGAATAAGTAAAACAGTATAGGGGAAGGGAGGGAGGGAGGGAGGGAGAGAAAGAGAGAGAGTTTATAAGTCATCTATTGCTGCACATTTGGGTTCTTTCTGTGAGTACTGAATTCCAGGAGGTAGAAATCATTGTATAAATCAGAATATCTCTTTTTATACCTTAAAAAAGCTGTGTTTAAATTATGTAACCTGTTCATAATTATATATTTTTGTCTTAAGACTATATATATAATCAGTATATATCTATTTATATAATTAAATGAATAATTATTATTTTCCATGAAAGTGGATCAAAATACAAACCAGAGGTAAAATTAAAAAGCTATTTTTAATTTAAATGTGTATATGCTATAATGTGTTTTATTTTTTAACTGAGAGATATGGGATGTCACCCATGTGTGCCTTCTGTGGGGGTGTTTAACAAATAAACATGGAGACAAGGAGATCCATTCACTGGGTAAGGAGTAGAGAGTGGTCAATGGATAGAAAACAAGAATAAAGCTTAAGTAAAGGAGGACTGTTTTTCCGCCCCGAAAGTCCAAGAAGAAATCACTGTAGGAACTATTCTTCTCTCCAACGACCCACCTCCCACCCACCACCGCCCTGCCTTTCTTCAGGAAGAGGCGATAATCTTCCAGAGCAAAACTTGTATGTTTCTGAACCACTTCCTGAGTACTTGGCAGAAGCAGGAAGAGTCCATTAGTATTTCCTGGAACCATCATTCATAGTGTTTCACTGACTCTTCAAAATGGGGCATTTCAATAGAGACACTGGGGGAAAGTGTCCCTTTTAGAAACAAAAGGACAGTATTTGGTATCTTCTGCTTTCCATTGGCCTGAGGTTTCATGAAGCTTTATTTGCCCGGCGAGGCCTATTTTCCTCCAAAACATAACAAAACAATTGAATGTCAAATTAAAGACGGAGAAAGCTGCCAGAACACCCACTGTGAAGTACAGATTTTTAGAGTTGAAGTAGGCTTTGCTTGTGATTCAGGTCACTGCATGGGGTGTGGGGAGCTCCATGGGGGGTCTCCTCAGGAAATCACCCGAAATGCATGTATTTTATGCCCCCCTCTAATTTTGCAGAGAGAAGAAAGCAGCTAGTCCAGCAAGGCTAGAGAAAAAGAAGCAGAGGCAGAAACACAAAACTAATTGAAGCAGAAAAGACCTAGACTGAGATAGACCATGTGACTCCCCTTCCCTCACTCCCAAGAAACCACTAAACTGCAGGGCACACCAGCACAATTCAGCACACCCAGACACTTGTAATTTCTTAAAAACCCGAATTTCTGAAAGTAGCAAGGGTTGCTTATCAGGATTTCCTCGTGGAATTAGATCTACATGTTAGTTTCCTGTGTGGAACTCTATCTCTGTGGAATTGACCTCACATTCATGGGAAAGATCTTAGAAGATCCTACAGTCTGGCCTAACAACCACTCCTACAAAGTGGGAGCAAAGAAGCAGGTAGCGTAACGTTTCTATATTATCTTTTCATCAAAATGACATACGAGTTACATATTTCTTATTAACATAATTTTTATTGATTCTTTTGGAATTTCACATCATGCACCCCCCTTATTTTCCCAGTCCTTCCATATCCACCCCTCACCTGTAGTGTCCCCTCCAAATGAAAATTTTAAAAATAGTAATTAATAATAAAATAAACAAACAAACAAAGCCACTTTGCTCCTCCATCTTTCCCCCCTCGCCAACACCTCTTCACTCATCTTCATGGCACTGGGAGCTGTGGTGTATCACCCATTATCCCCCCCCCATTATCCCCTTTTGTATAGTCAGCTTTACTTGTGAATGTTCATTGCAATGCGCTGTTGATCTGGTTCAAGGCCTCAGGCTTCTGGTACACCATCAACACTAGACCCTCAGCGAAACTCCTCTAGGAATAAGACTTAAGTTTTATAACTGTAGAGCCTGTTTTTGAAGTCATAATTAGCTACCATCCATTAATTTTAAAATGTCTATAGCTTCTAGCAAGAACAAATTTGATAGCCTTCCTTCTAGCCACATAGGAACAGGTGAGAAAATTTAAGATACCTTGAAAGAATTAGCTGTCCTGGAAAATGAACATTTTCTTACTGACTCCTATGGACAGAGTTATCTGAGAACTCTAAGCTTTTTGTATACTGGAAGGACCAAAAGGTTGATATCTCCAATCTTAGAATATTGGTCTTTATTTTGCTAAAATCTAAGTTTTGCTTGCTTAGAGGGAAGGGTTAGTGAAACAAATTAATTTTTACTTATTGAAATAAAAGAAGGTTTTTTTTTTCTTTTCTTAGTTAGGAGTGAGACTTTGTGCCCATGTCCTCTTTGTGCTGGGATTTGATCTGACTTGAATTTGTGCAGATCTCATGTGTGCTGCCACAGTCCCATGAGTTTCTGTGTGTATCAGCCCTGCTGTGGCTGGAAGATGCTGCTCCCTTGAAGTCATTGATCATCTCTGGCTCTTAAAATCTTTCTGTTTTCTCTTTAGCACTGGTCCCTGAACTTCCTCAAGAGGGGATTGGTTTGATGAAGACCCATTTAGGTCTGAGTGTTCCAAGATCTCTCAATCTCTACAATTATCCAGTTCTGGGTTTTTGTGTTAATTCCCATGTACTGTATGGAGAGGATTCTCTGGTAAGGGTTGAGCAATGCACTGATTTATGGCTACAGCTATATGTCATTAGAAGCTAGTTGCAATTGATAATTTTTAGGAGATGGAAAATTAATTATTTCTAATGGAGTGACACTGGATGTATCAACCATAATCCAAGGCAAGTCTCATGTTCAGGGGTCTATACAAAACAAACTCCATGATCTGTTTTTTGTTTGTTTTTGTTTTGCCTTAGCATTTTTTGTTTTTGCTTTTTGTTTTTCTATTTTGTTTTCTTGAAAAGGAAAGAAGTTGTTGGGTGGGTAGAGAATCTGTAGGATGAGGGAGGAATTGGAAGAAGGGGAACATATGATTAAATTCTATTGTATAAAAACTTATAAATATTTAAAATAAAGAATGAATAAAACCCAAACAATTCTGGCTCCTAGAGGGAAAACGGAGGGAACAAAATGATTCCTCACTGTTGTAATTTGGACCTTCAGTGTCCTCCAAACACCCCTGTGTTGAAGCGCTGGAAGACGGTTGAAATTTTAAGAGGTTCGTCTTCGGAGGTATGCCCTTGAAGGAAGCGAGATCATTAAGTATGTGACCTTGAAGATGACATTGGAACACCAGGCTCTCTCTCCTCTCTCTTTCTTTCTTGGTTGCCATGAAATGCTCAGCTCCTCCACCACTCTCTCCTGCAGTGATGAGCCACATGCCCAAAGGGGCCTTGGGCAAGGCTTCATTTTATACGTCAGTTTTCTCAGGTATTTTTCACAGCAGAGGAAAGCTACCACATCCCATATTGTGTAAGAAAATTTTAATCTGATGCATAATGTTTTTAGAGACAGGATTAAAGAAATTAATATTTGAATAATTAAGTTTCTTGCCTGGTAATTAGGCCAGGAAAGCCAGGACTAAAGCCCAGATCCTGAATTCTGCTGTCCTATGTTCCATGCTCTGTGATTATATTTTCTCTGTGTTTTGTTATAAAACTTTGAAGTCATATTTAATAAATGAACATTTAAGTAATTTTGTGTTGAGGCTGAGAGAGTAAAGCTTACTAATGTGTAGAAAATAATTTGGTATTTATTGGATTAAACGTACACTTTGTATAGAATTATGTAAAAGAAAACAATATGTTCACAAAATTACAATATATATTAATTTCTAAGCAAGGACATATGGAAGTTATCAGTTACACATCTATAAAACAGAGGTAAGATTGCTTTTTTTGAGCTTTGAGACAACCCAGTGAGAATTTGACATGGCAAATTTAAATGCGTTGTCTCTTTAATATTGACGTTCACATAAATATAAATAAAGCAATAAAAAAGAATGATTAGAATCATAATTAAAATCCTTTTACTGCATAATTAAAATCCTATTGTTGTCTTTCAACAATAGTTACTGATTGAATGACCTGCCCCCTTTTATTAATGATCAGGTGGTCCTGTTGCATTTGAGTTCCCATATGTTTGAATTCAGTACACTTTACTTTTGTAATATAGTTAAAATCTTCCAACAATATTTCATGATAAGGGATTTTTCAGATAAACCATCAAGTCAGCTCTTACTGAATACAAAGTAAATCTGAAAAGTTAGCAGTTTTTAACAAATTATTTCCCAGATAAAACTTGAAATCATTGATGATTAAGAAGTCATACACAAAGATTCTTCATAGTCTTGTTTTCTTGAAACTCTCTGTGTAGAATTCTGAGAATACTTGATCTCAGTGATCTGAGGATTACATTAGCCTCCCTTCATCCTGAGCTCATATTTTAAACGTAGTGAACCTGGTGCTGAACCCTTGTAGATGGTTCTTGCCACAGGAGCTACAGTGTTGGAGAGGTGAGTAATTTTCTTTCAATCTGGTAGCTGTTCTGAGCAGCTTGAGAAGTTTGGTGGCAATTGGTGTCATTTGCTGGCAGTTGCCAACCAACTGCGCATCGTCTTGAGGAGAGTAGCAGTTCAGGGGAGTGGGAGGGGCGGTTTATACGCGGAGCAAAGCCTTATTTATGGCCTCAGATGATCAAAGCCTCAGGCAAACAGGTGAGAACTGTTCACTTAGAGGGCCATCCGTGGAGAGTCATCAAGGGCAGTTACAAAGCTTGCTAATTCTATTTGAGATTCCACACTAACCCAGAAAAAAAATAGAGAAACCAAGAATGGGCCTGTTAAGAGAAAGTGTCACATTTGGCTTCTTTCTGAAGCAGTTTTCAGCTGTATGGCCACATTGCCTGATGAGACAGGCCCAACACTTTGGTCTTTAGGAGAGGATACATTCCTAAGCCGAATGGACATGGTAATTCCAAAAGGAAATCTGGAAATCATGTGTCTGATTACTTCGACGAGATGCAAAGCTATGCCACGAGGACTTCCCATAAGGAATGTGGCATAGAAGAAGATGAGAGAGAGAGAAATCAGATTCTGTAACAATTCTGTGCGCAGTAAAGGCATAGAAGAAAGCAGTTTCATCTGAGATTTATCAACACACAAATAATATCTATGAGAAAGAAATCTGATATCGCTGTTATAAAAACTACAGAAAAAGACTCTTATGGAACATTTGTTGAATGGGTAAATGAATGAGTGAATGGATGATTAAGAAGCAATCCTAAGTTCTAAGAAGCCTGGTATTCATCTAGAAAGACCAACATCCTGGGGGTGATCGTCACTAATAATGGATGAATGCTGGGTATGTCGTGTTTCTGAGGCACATGTCCAAGATATGCTAACTCACTGTCATTGTCCACTCTTGATTCATCTGGAAAACAGTACCTCCAGTAGAAGCCAGGAAGAAAATCAAAGGAATAGCTGAAGTTTCAATGCAGAAAATAAATAACAAATTCAAAAAGGAATTGTAAAAATATGCAGATATGTATATTCTCAGAACCTCATATAACAGTGGGCAGTTCATGAAAAACTACAGTGAATTTATTATTCATAACACGGTAAAAAGTGCAGATTAACAATTCTTTAGTATAAAACATTAAAATTTATATAAGATGTAGGTATTATTGAAAAGGAACAGAGTAGTTTCAGCAGGGGGAGGGGGAAGGGATTCGATTATATATAAGACTTATTTTAGTCCTAAAATAAATAATGTTTTCTAACACACAGTAGGAAATTAATAAATATTTACTAAATAAGGAAATAAGGAAAATTCAAACAATCGAGGTTTAAAAAATGCAGAAAACACAGCTAGAGAAAAGTAGACTAAGATGAATAAAAATTTAAAATATTATGAGAAAGATTTTAAGCTTAAAAAATTTGACTAAAGTGAAATGAAATGAAATACTAAAGATAAAATGGCACCATTAAACATTTGCCATTAAAATTTATGGCATAATTCAAAGGAAAATGAGATGCATTTTCAAGTATAGGATAATTGTAAATTAAGAATTAAAGAACAGAAAAAACAGCTAGTCACAGACAAGTCATGCGGGTCCACGGGGAATTTCTAGGGACAGTCGAACTTCCTGGACTAACAGTTTCCAGCTGAGGCAGCTGGCATTCATTCTTCCATGGCAAGGAACAAAGAGGGAGAGATCCATATGCTCTCCTTATGTTCGTCACCTTATGCTGGAAGATGAAATCCCATATCTCATCTGCCATATCTCCCTTGCTTTTCCCATTCTTGGAAACCCTTGTAGAAAGCTAGGACTATTCTTGATTTCTACCTGGGCACTGCAGAACAGTTGAAACATCACCACCGTTCTATCATCTGCCACAGCTATACCAGCATGTTTCCTTCAGAGAACTCTGGGTGCTCAGATCCCTAAAGTGTTAACATACCCTGCTGCAAAGTTCACGAGCAGGAAAGGTGAAGCATGAAGCAAGTCACTGAAGAAAAGGAACACTGGGAATGATATGTACTTTATGTGTACAGGAAGGACATGGGTGCACCTGCATGCTGTACTAAGGGTACAGCCTAAACTTGTGGAGCGTCTCATAGTAAATCAGAGATTAAGCTGAAGATAGTCAACTAAACCTAGTGTATCACTCAGATTTTTCTGTTTTCGTGTCCTTCCCAAGGGATGGAAAGTATTGAGGAATCATGATGATGTGACAAAAGAGAGAGTCTGATTTTTCCCCCTAGTGAATTTTAGAGAGATAAACTTCACTTTAGAGGGCTGGGGAGATGACTTAGTGGGTAACATACTCGCTGCACCAGTGTGAGTATCTGAGTTCTGATCCATGAACATCCACATAAAGCCATCCAGTACAGTAAAGTGCATCAGTAAATCTGCACTCCTACAGGACAGAGTGTTGGAATCAGAGACAGGATAATCCATGGAAGATCTTGAGTCAACTATCTGCTGTAGGCAGTGGCCAACAGCAAAGAGTTCTTGTCTCAAATAAGATGGCTAGCAAAGACCAACAGACAAGGCTCTCCTCTTATTTCTATATGTATACCATAGCACACACACACACGAGAGAGAGAGAGAAACAGAAACAGACAAAGAATAGATTTTAATGTAAAGAAAATTATATACTTCCTTTTATATAATGAAAACTTAAGTGTTAGAATTAAGCAATCACTGATCAATATTATAAAGCTGTTTATAACAGAAATTAAATAGTAATATTTTTTCTTTTAAAATGTCACAAAATTCAAGTTATAACTGGAATTCTCAATGGTTTAAGTTTTGTCTCACTTAAGATCGTCAGTTTTAAGATAGAATTTCTCCAGATAAGCTGTCTATTGTTCACTGTCTCACACAGTGGGGTAGCTGGCTGCATTGCCAATGCCAAAGTGGTTGTCCTTGTTCTTTCTTCCCTGGGTCATGGCACCTGGGCATCATTCAGGATCTAGGCTGTTCTTGACAAGCCTATATTATTGTTGTTTGAGTGTGTTCCTTCAAAACCATAGCTGTTTACCACTTAGATCATTCATTGTGATCTAGGTCTTGCTGCTATAGTCTAGATGATTAAAAATACACCCCTAGAAACAAAACACCTGAACTATATAAATGGATGGGTCAGGACTAAAGCGATAGTTAAGCAGTTGAGAGCTCTTGATACTCTTGCAGAAGACTGGTGCTTTGTTCCCAGAACTCACATGGCTGCTCATCACTGTCTATTACTCCAGATCTTGTGCTCTCTCTGTTGTACTAGACACACATGAGGCACAGTACATACAAACAGGCAAACACTTATATATACAAACAATCTTTTAAAAAGAAAGGAATGGAAGGATGTATGGTTCACATTCACAGCATCACCCTGAAAGACACAGAAAGTCCATCCTCACAGCTTCAATCGACTTGAGACTAGGTACAGTCTTCAGGTTTTGCTCATTTTGTGAAATCAGTTTGCCAGTTATTTGGAATATCTATCCTTCTAGGGTGGGGTCACACTAAAAGCCCAATCAGAACATCCATCAATGGCCCTGGTTTTACTTAGGGATCTAACATGGCCTCTCTCTCTCTGTTTCTCTGATATTCATACTTGGGATCTGAGGGCAGAAATAGATGAAACACTTTCCATTTCCTGCATTTCTGGTGTTGGAAACTTTCCATAACTTGCCTGAATTCTCTCTTGGTCATGCCATCAAAGGGCTTACTACCACTGTGAAAGTGCTTGCTCTGTGTTTCCCATTGTTCCATTTAATAACTGAAGTTTTTCAAACTGATCTCCTTCATCCTTCCTCATGGAAGTCATATGATCCTCTGGGTCTTGGCTTCCAATGGTGCCACCGCAGTTCAAATTGTTTTTATTAAATTTTGGAGTCCTTAAGGCTACTTCAAAGCCAACATTAGCCAAGGAGAGTGAAAGATTAATGATTCAAAAACCTGGGAAACCACATGTCAGGGACTCATCTTCCATGAGGTCACTAACAAGAATTTTTCCTTTAGATTTATTTGTTTTATGTGTATAAGTGTTTTCCTTGCATGTATGTCTGTGTACCACATGCAAGCCTTGTGCCTTCAGAGATCAGAAGAAGGCATTGAATCCCTTGGAAGTGAAGTTATGGATTGTGAGCTACCATGTAGGCGATGGGAACTAAGCACCCAAGTCTTAACCACTGATCCATCTCTCCAGCCCCAATTATGAGCAAGTTTGCTCTAAATCTGGGTGAAGAAGATTGATTGTGGTCACATAGGGGAATAAAAGAGTAAGAAAAAGGGTTATAGATGGCTGGCTGTAGAAACCTTTAAAAAAAAAGCAATACTTTATACTGTGAAATTCTAAAATGAAGATTAGCTCAAGTTTAGACTCTTTACAAGGTAAATCTGTCTCCAAAGAAAGAAATCAGGGGCACTTAAGGAGAATAGAATCTTAAAATAAGTTCATGAAGAAAAATACAGAACCAGACAGTTTAAAAAACAGAATATTCAAAGTCATGGACAGTGGTGAATGGTGGTTAGGTTCCTCCTGAACTTGACAGTAAAATTAAGCTACAGGAAAGAATATTGAGGAATATACCATTTGTAGGAAGACACTACTCTAACTGGTGATCTGTAGATGGGATTGCTGACTTGAGCTCCTTTCAGGAAACCATGTCTGGAATGAGACTACAAGTAACAATAGCAATCTGGTGAACTACTCACACTCTAGAGAAAAAAATGTGTTAACAGAAGGTGATGATTGGTAAGCTCAAAGCTGAAAATTTAAAGATGTGCACACACGTGATTTTCAGTGTATTCCTCCCATGAGCCTATTAGATTTACCTGCTTCAACCCAATGCTTGTGTTCACCAATATCGCCAAGCAATTTTTTCCTGAAGATTCAAATTTTATGATTTACTGAGTGTAAAAATTTTATTACATTGGGCTGAAGAGATGGCTAATTCATTAGGAGCAATTGTTACTCTTACAGAGGACCAGAACATGAGCAGTAAGTAATTCCATCATCAGGGAACCTGATACCCTCTTCTATCCTCTGCTGACACTTACAGAGAGAGAGAGAGAGAGAGAAAGAGAGAGAGAGAGAGAGAGAGAGAGAGAG
>LOEQ01003157.1:116387-136985 GCA_001685075.1 Bramus lutescens | reverse complement strand
CATTTTTTTTTTGTTGCTGCTGTTGTTTTGTTTACCCCAGAATCATATTTTTTTCTGTACTACTGTCCCCTAAGCTAACTGTACACATTTGTTATTGTTTTGTAATCTGGCTTCTTGGCATACAGCCCAACCACAGTTTGTTTTCTAAGGACACCCACTTAAATTAGCTGGACGAACTTGATCAGACAAGAAAGATTTGAAAGGACACACTTTTCTCTTTTTTTCATCCGCAGTTCTGTAGGACAGGCCCAGAAGTTATTTGTATTTGTGTTGTATAATTGCATCTCCTTATTTTGGAAAAACATGTTCCTCACCCCAACTTCTGTTCTGCCTTTGGTAAATAGAAATGGTTAAGAGCAACTCTGCTAAGTTGTGGTAAATTCTGTAAGTTATTGAAATATTGGATTCACAGAAAGCAATTCCTAAATATCTACTGCTGTACACTTGGTCCTATACAAACAGCAGTAAGCTATACCCTGGTACAAGTTCTTTAATTAAACTGAGCTCTGCGTTTTCCTAGCAGGGAGATGCAAATTTCAGTTGAGGTGAAATTGTCAGCATTGACTGCCATTCTCATTCCTCAAAGGGAAAGCATGGATTGTGAGAAACATTTATATATTTGCAAGTGCTTTGACAATAGTAGCAGAAAGAAAGAAATATGAACTTTGATATCCCAAAGAGCTGGATTTGACAACTAGATCCGCCACTGACTTTACAACTTTGCACAAGATAGCGACATCTCTCATTCTTTGCTTTTGTATCTGGAGAACTTATGTAATAATGCTTTCCTTCTATAATGTCGGTTGTTTCAAACACACAGATATTTTATAAAGTTTTGAGCACTGGGCATAACCATCCATCAAATTGTCGCAATAAATATTTTCCTCCTTTCAGCTAGACTTTTCCTCTTTGGACAGCAATAAAAAGAAGAGGCATAAAGCACTTCTATTTTTTCTCAGTTCAGTTTCAACTGTATACTATCTTGTATAAAATATGTATTTTGCATTTATTTATTTATTGTTTTAATGTGTATGGGCATACATCTGTATACCATTTGTGTGTGCCTGATGCCCGTGGAGGCTGGAAGAGTACATTGAACCCCTGGACCTGGAGTTACAAACAGTTGTTAATTGTCATGTGAGTGCTGTAAATTGAGTCTGAGGTTTCTGGAAGAGCATCCATTGTTCTTAACTGTCAAGCCGTCTGTTCATGGCCAATCAACTGTGTTCTCAATTGTTTCTATCAGTGAACATTTATACTACTCATGTCTCCTGTTCCCATCTTTAATTCATCTTTTTATTCTGAATTGATTTGATTTAAAAATAATTTTAACTTTATACCATTTTATATCTTTTAAATTGCAAAAGAATATTTATTTATTATATTTGTAAACATGCAATCTAGAGATGACTAACTACGGACTTAACTTTGACATCCCACCTCTTCTAATCATGGCTTTTGCAGTATAACCAGAGAGTGTGTTCATTGTGGAGAGATACTTTTTTTTTCTGAAAAGAAATGATTTAAAACACATTGTTTATCTCTTGTTTAACTTTAACATTTAAGATTATTTTGCATAAATCTATCTTTTCACACTTTCTTATAGAATTATCTCATGTTTTTAGGAGCTATGGTATGTGTACGTGTTTGTGTGTGTGTGTGCATTTGTGCACGCACACACACGCACACACAGGTGTGTAAATATTTATGAAATAGTCTCATATATTTTCCAGAGAAAGATTAGCCAACCGGTTTTGGGGGGGATAGAGTTTAAAAAGTAGAGCATGGGACAAATGACAGCAACAAACAAACAAACAAAAAAAACCCTTTGACAATTACCCAACATAATTAGAATGTTGGGCTTATTCTTGATATTAACTCTTGACCATATAATGCCATTCTCCTTCTCTTGGATGCTTTCTTTCTTAGTCTAAATTTTCTTGAGGTCAGTGATAACCTTTCATTCACACTCTTATATTCAGTGGTAGATAGTAGATATACAGGAGCCTTTAGAAAAAGTAACTTAGGTAATGGTTAAGAGCCCTAACTTTTCAAGTCAAAGAGATTTAGTTTCAAATTCTTTGTCTGAACCTGGGTAAGTGGTTCGGTGGGCACAGCAATTGCTAACCAGTCATGAGCACCCGAGTTCAGTTCCCAAGTGTTCATATAGAGAGCCAGAAACAGTAATGTACATCCGCACGTTCAGTACTGGAGAAGCAAGGCTAGCCAATATACTCAGGGAGGGACCATGTCTCAAAAAAAATGTACGAAGACAACCAGCACAGAGTCACCCTACAGACTCCATTTGCATGCAACCACGTTTGCGCTTACCCATGCACCTAAATTCTTTCTCTTCCTACTGATAGGCAAATCATGTGACTTGTTTATTACATATCATACATCAAAAATGAAAATAAGAGCATTTGTGTATTTACTATAAAGATGTGCTGAGATCACATTACTGGGCTCATGAATGGTCAGATTTATACATAAAAATGAAAAGAATATGCCGGAGAAATATTAGTGATCTTAAGAATTGAGGGGACAGTTTGGAATTTTCTAAATCACTTCTAAGCCTTTCCTATTGCCATTTTCTGGGGCCTTGCCACTTCCCTCTGTCTGGGGGACTCTTTGGATCTGTCTTTTCAGACATCTTAAATTCTTCACTAATTTCTTTCAAAAATGTCTTTATCTTACACCTTATCTTTTGGCCTCTGTAATTATTCCCTTACACTTAAGAGAATAATTAATGCAAACTAGTCATGAGTAGTAAAGGAAAATGTCCTCCTAAGTGGAGCTAAGATGTAAATCAGTTGTCATTGACTCATAGTCCAGTGACAGGGTTATTGCTGCCATAGTCCAGTGCCAAGAGTATTGCTGCCGGAGTCCAGTGCCAGGGGAATTGCTACAGGAGCTCTAAACCATCCTTGAGCTAGGAACCATACTGAGGGTTCAGAGCAGCCTCCCCTCCCCTGGGAACACTGTGGAGGAGATAACAGAACACGTACAAAGAGGCTTATCTCTCTGAAAAAACATGAAAGAAGTGAGCAGTTTGGGCATAAAAGGTTATCAATGGCAGACAGAGTGACCTGGAGGACAAGGCAGTCACTTGAAAGATCTGTGTGCCGCTCCTCCTGCTGAGAAGTATGTAAGGCTCCCTACCTGACAGTCATTACAGTCAATGCTACATACAGAAAGTGACTAGTAGGTCCCTGGCAATCAAGGAATATCAGCAAAATTAAAACCATATATATTTAGATACTAATATTCAAAAGCCTTCTTGGGAAATTAAGAACAAAAAGCATGGTAGGGCAAATGAACACCTCTGTTCCTGCTTCCTGGAAGGGCATAACGCTGACATTTAAACTTCAGATGAAAGGAAGAACATATAAGATGCTTTGTATTCAGTGGGAATTCCAGGAACAAAAGGTAATTTTAGTGGTATGATGGCAACTCAGGGAAAGAGGAATCAAAAAGTTAAAAAGAAACGAAATCAGTAAGAGGGCGACTAATCAGCATGGGGGCTTTGGCAAAGGAGAGGTCAAAGAAGAGACCAAAGAGGAGATAGCATTAAGAGACGGTTGGGCGAGAAGAAAAAAGCGGTTTTGGTGAGCCTGTAGATAAGGAGGAAGAAAGGGATGTCATGCGTTTGAAAGATGAATGATAGCATCGTCTTCAGTCGGTGGGCGAAGCAGTGCCTTCTGAATGAAGTTAAGTTGATATTACTGAATCTTTCCTTTTTCAATGTAAGTAATAAAATAAGCCCAAAGAATTTTGGGCAGCTAGAAAGAACCAGTGCTGGATCTAAATTCATGCAACATTTACCCCAAGCCTTTAGCTTTTTATGAAAGGTAATAGAGAAAGCCATTCACTCTCATTATTTGGCACTGTGACACTGGAGACTTGGCCAACAGTGATGTTAATACAGCTATGAGTGTTAGGTGCCAATGGTTCACTCTATATTTAATTACTGACTCTAGTGAATTTCATTGTTCTGGCACTCAAAGTCTAGATGTGCAACAAGACGCAGAATTATATGTACTGAATGACTAGTTGTTTGTCATATTTGTGTGTTCATTTTTGCCTGACAGGTCCTCACATCTATACAGAATGATTGGGGGGAAAGAAAGAAATGAGAAAATAAATGAGAAAGAAAAACAAGGACAAAATTTAATCTATAAGCGGAAGATTTGCCTTAAAATCCAGAGTGATAACTTCATTCATGATGTTGGTAGGATAAAAAATTCATCTCCATATACAGCAAACTGTTACTGGGAAAGAAATATCTTATATAGTATTAGACTTCTTTAACAAGACAAGAGTAAATGCGTGCTAAGGGGACAGCCAGACAAGGATTAAACCTGGGGAATGTAGGGCATAAAATATATTAACCAATTTGTTAGGTCACCAAGAGCAAAACAGACATGAAAACAGAATTTAGTCAACTGCAGTATGTTTTTTGAAAGCAGAATTGGGTAGAAAGAGGTTAGACCTAGTGAAAGCTGCACTTAAATAAAAAATCTTACGACAAGATCTGGGGTTAAATCCAAGCTGTTGCTGTTCTATTTGTGTTCCAGTAAAATTCTCCCATTATCTTTAGCATGCCATTTTCCCTCCTTGTGGTCTTGCTACAATCTCCTCTCCCTTCTTCTGTACTCAGAACCACCGTCAAAGGACGGGTTAGCCCAGCTGTCTGTACGGCGCAGACGCGCCCATTCTCTCTCCCAGGAGCTGAAGATAGAGGCACAGGATGTGAAGGGGGTGGGGGTATTTGATTGACAGAAAATGTCTCTGAAAGTCTGAGACAGTTTCTGTCCTGCACAGGGCAGAAAGAGAAGCCGGCTGCCCTTATCTTGCTGTGCCATCTGAAAGATACAGAGTCCATACTTCTTAAGAATTCAAGCTATTCCCTAGCAAGGCAAATTCCGACTGATTTGATCTTTATCTGAGACATAGCAGGCCTGGAGGCCTAAACTCTACCTATAATTAGGTGAATGGTCTTGGTCAATTCTAGACCTTGCTCAGAGACAGCCTCTGCCCCATAAAGATGAGAAAGAACATTGCTACTGCCTCCTTAGCTCTGTGGGTGCTGGGACCTTCCTTAGACACAGAAACTGCAAAGCAATGTGACTGGTCTAACAGAGCCAGAGTTAGTCTAGCACATCTGCTTGGTTACACTTTCACTCTCATTAATGTTTACCCAGTGACTGGAACAGCTCTTAGACCCCTCATGGGATACTGCAGGTTCCCGCTAGAGTACAAAATTGAGTGAAGAATCCTAAATCAAAGGCCAAAGTTGAGGTCTCAACAACCATTACTGAGCAAAAGGAATAGTTCCTAAATACAGAAAGACTGAATCTAAGTAAAACCACATTGACTGGGTGAAAGGGAAAAGGGACCTTTTTTAAAAATTAAAAAATATATAATATTTTTTATTGATTTATCGAGAGGCCTTTGCCAGGCCTGCTCCTTTTCTTTATAAGCTGGGGCAATGAGCCGCCTTTTTCTATATAATCCTCAAGTTTCTCAGTCTTTCCTTCAGATGCTTGTTAACTCAATTTTCTTCACGGTGAGCTAGAACCTGCTAATTCCGAAATACAACCCTTGCCCACCAGGCTCTGGTGAGCACCCGGCCAGGTTTCTGAGCAGTTGCCCACTCCAAATTTATTTCCACTCTTCACTGACTCTGTCTTTTGCAGAGTCCCTTTAAACCTCTCTGACCTACTAGGTTCTCCCCCTCCGCGCCCCCTCCGGGCCTTTTCTGTGTTTCTCTTCTACCTTCTTTCAGGTTATGTATGCCTCTTCTTAATTCTGAGACTTCCCCAGTGAGGCCCCTCCTCTGGGCTATCTTTCCCTACGTGTTCTTCTAGGCTCCTGACTGAATTGGAAAGTTCTTCTGAAGGCTCTAACTTAGTTCTGTGAAATACTCATGTCTTTCTCAACCTTGCTGCTCTAGGCGTTCTGCACACTATCCAACAACATGTATTCAGTAGTCATGGATAAGAAAGACAATGCCTTAAAAATAATGATCAGGGTTGATAGAGGGATACTGAGGCTCCAGAATGGTGCATGGGTTTTCTTAAACACCCCTCTAGGAAAATCCTCTAGAGCAGTGCTTCCTAACCTTCCTAATGCTGTGACCCTTTAATGTAGTTCCTCATGCTGTGGTGACCCCCAATCATAAAATTATTTTTGCCGCTACTTCATAACTGTAATTTTGCTACTGTTATGAATTGTAGTGTAAATATTTTCAGAGATAGAGGTTTGCCAAAGTGGTTTGTGAACCATTACTCTAAAGAGTTTATTACTATCAAATGTACTGATGAAAGTCAGGGATTCATTATTTTTATTTATACGTATATTTTTTTCTTTTAGTGGTAGAGATTTAGCCCAGGACTTCATACATTGTCCAAGCATGAAACAGCCCTAGAGCCAAGATAAGGACCTTTAAAAAAAATAGAGAAAGAAGGAAGAGTCTAATTTTGTTAAATTATATTTTATTATATTTTTTTAAGTATTTGAAGTTTTAGAGAATTTACCAAAATACATTACAGTGAAAATCTGCTTGGATTTAAGATTGATCAGTGAATAATGGATGCTTCTTCTAGAAGGTGCCTAATCTCTAAATGCATTAAGGAGACAGGAAGAAAAGATACTAGATAGAATTGTTACAGAAAACACAATTTGACTCAGAAACCAGAGATGAAAGTGTTAGGGCCAAATCCAAGAAAAGAAAGCCTGGGTGAATCATTCACTGGACTTTCCCTGGTTCATTGTAGAATGAATGAACTAGCTCCATTCTGAAACCAGAGGAAATCTTTGTTTACTTGTTCCCTGGTGCCTTTTATCCTTTAGTCTGCCTAGTGTTTGGAATGATGACTGTAGGCACTTTAGAACTGTTGTGATCTCAGAACTAGCTTTGCTGAGAGATGTGGTCTCCCCTGGGAGACATCTGGCACATTCACATCAAATTCTGACCCATGGTTGGCACACAGGTCCCAATTTCCTAATCAGAGCAGCCCTCTGTGCCGCCCTGTCTCACACTTGCCTAATACAGGATATACCAACAATCCAGAATGGCCCAGAACATCACCATCTATTTCCCCAAGTTCCTCCAGTCAAAGTAGCATGGATTAGACAGCCAAAACGTTTGCAGTGTTATTTGTGTCTTACTATGTTTAGTTTGGGGGACATAAATTTTAGTACTTTAGCCCTCAAGTTTTTAAAACAGAAACCAAGAAATATTCAAGCCAGTTAGCATTTTGTTGACAGCTGGCAAGTGTAGGGTGCTTATTTTTTGTTCTGATTTTTAAAATGTGCTTGTTTCTATTGTAGATTTATAGTAACTGTCATCTCTTGGTTGTTTGTGTAAAAAATCTAAGACTATACAATGTATTCATTCTTAGTACAGGAGTAGTTGCCTGATTATTGGTGAAAGTAAATTTTTCAAATGATGATTTTTCTCTAATTTTTATCTGTTGACAATTACTGAGCCTTTTAAAATTACTCTCATTCATATTTCATTCAGTGTTTATGATAGCAATACTCATCTCTAAGCCATTTATGGACAGATTGCTACAGAATTTGTTATATTTGTCTTTACAATAATTTTCCAAGGTATCATTTACCTCTCTTCTTATTATGCAGGCAGATCTATGAGTCTGTGAAACTTGGGTACTTGCCAAGAGTAACATAGCAAGTGCATCAAGGTAGATTTGGACCCAAGGCTTATGTTATTTACACCAAAGAAACAAAACCAAGAGGTATAATGTAGATAAAGTATCATTTGGGGTCAAAGTAAGGAGCTATCACTTGTGGTTATGGAAAATATTTGAGAAATAAGGGAAAGAGGTGAAATACACAGTTTTTAAAGAGCAAAGGGAATAAATGAGAAAGACGCAGAAGGTCCTTGAAAAAAATTGCTTGCCAATTTTGATTAAAATGACAAGGTCTATTTGGCAAATACTGGGATAATGATATAAAAATCTGGCTGAAGTTTGAATACTAGGGATATGGCTCAGTGGGCAAAGTGCTTGTCACACATACGTGAGGTATAGGATTTTGATCCCTAGAACTTAGGTAAAGGAAGAATGATACAGAGTGAAAGTATCTGTAATCCCAGAACAGGTAAGGTGAGATGGGAGAGGTAGACAAGAGAATCCCCAGAGGGGTGTAGGCCAGCTAACCAGGCAGAGGCTGAATAACAAGAGACTCTGTCAAATAAGGTGGAATGCAAGCACCAACACGCAAAGTACTTTGATCTCCACATACACTCTGTGGCTGAGGGGCAACTACATTCGCACACACCGACAGGCACACACATGCACATACATATCACATACCACATGCATGCTCATGTACACATATTCTCACACATACATACTTACATGCACATACATATCACATACATGTATACATAACCACACTTACTCACATGAACACATACACATGCGCACACAATTTTCAAGGTTAATAGTTAAAGTCATGTAGCCCTGCTTATTGGTGACTGAGTCAGAAGCAAGTATGGACTGCATTAGAGTACAAAGTAGCTAGAAATAATTTAAAGGGTTATGCAGGCTTTTGTAATAAGATTCTATATCAATGATAGTGGGCTAGACTCAAAATGAAATAAATAATAAGAGTGCATGAATAATTTTTAAAAATACGTCTTTATTTAAATTGGTAAGATGAGGACTTGAAAATTTAAAATGTGGGAGTGGCAGGATTATACTACTAAAATAGAGTTATAAAAGGTAAAATAATATCTGACACCTTAATTGGCAATCTCTGAGCATCCTAGATGTTGTAGACAGAGCAAGTGGTTAAACCACAGCTGTGTAGGTGGTTAAGCTTCCTAATTCAGACTCTGTTTAACTCCATTCATGTGAGTATCAGACAGAACAAGAAGAAAGGACTAACTTCAACCTTTAGGGATCATTACTTAATTGTCAGAAATTTTCAGTGTTAAAATTAAGGGGGGACGTGACCTAGAGGGAGAGTTGGTTCATCTATGATGAAAAACACCCTAAGGTATTTTACAAGTGTCTTCTGAAATGATATCTTTCTGTTTGTCTATGGAACTATAAAAACTACAATTGAGCTTCTAGATTAATGCATCTGGTCTCTCTGCTTTATATATGATGAAATAAGCAATACAGAATGCTTGAGTAAAGATAGACATTATGGAGAAAGGGAATATAAATTAGAGGTCTCCATTGGGTCCCTCCCATTGGAGATCAGGGAACCCTTTGGACACGGAGAACATGGCCCTCTGAATCAGCTAAGCAGGACTCATATGTTCTCACAGAGACTGAAGTGGCAAATATGGTTCCTGCATGGGTCTGCACCAGGTCCTCTGCAATATATGTTATGACTCTTAGTTTGGGGATTTTGTGGAACTCCTAACAATGAGAGTGGATGTATCTCTGACTCTTTGCCTGCTCTTGGGATTCTTTTCCTCTTGTTGGGTTGCCTTGCCCAGCCTGGATATGAGTGCTTTTGCCTTGTCTTCCTGTGTTTAGCTATTGTCTCTGGAGGCCTTCTCTTTTCTGGAGGTAAATGGAGGAGAGTAGATCTGGAGAAAAGGGGAGGTTGGGAGAGCTGGGAAATGGAGGGAGGGAAAACTGTAGTTGGGATGCATTGTATGAGAAAAGAATCTATTTTCAATAAGTAAAAACAACTAAATTTTAAGAAGAAATACTGCCATTAAAGTTACTTGTCCTCTTTCCTCTACAGGTTAGGAACTTACTCGATGCAACCAATTGAACTCCTTGCTCCTAAAATTTTGCTCTTGCACTGAGTTACATGGGTTGTAGGCTGAAGATCCTCAAGTTTTACTGTTTAGCTTCGTGTGTGTCCTGATTCCTACATCTCCCTAAGTTTGAAAACCACTAATGACCTCTTTGAGTGTGTACAAAACATCTTTCTTTAACTTCATATAAATCATGTTTTTGTTAACTTAGCTAAAAAACAAAACCAACCAACCAAATAAACGAAAGAACTGAGCTTGCAGGATGGAGGTATAGCCATCAAACTGCATGCATCATCCAGCAATTTCTGAGTGAATATGGTCAATGTCTCTTTCCATGTGTGCCTTATGTAGCTTTTGAAACAAGTTTTCTTTTAAAGTCAACTGCTTAGTCACTGTTCTTTAAACATCTCTTTCTCTAATCAGACTCCATTTTGCTCATCAATATCAGATGGTGGAGAATTTCTGACTTCCAAGTTTGTTCTTCAAAGTTTATAATCTAGAACCACTGAGAAGATGAGAGAAGAAGTTTTTACTGGCTATGGGCCTTAAACACATACAGAAAGGCTAAGGGGGAAAAGTCACAGAATTAAAATCACTTCTCATTGGTATTTAGAATTGAAGAAAAGCATCCCAAGGGTTTCACACATGCTGTCCCAGCCTATTGCACTTTCCTCCTCTTCCATCAAGGTAAGTAGCAACAGCAGAGTCAATGCAATAAAACTGAACAGTTTTGCATGCTGGAAAGCAAAGCAGAACACCATAGAGCTCATAGGCTCGAATGAGTTTAGCTTGACATGTAAACAAGCCAACTATTACACTATCGCAACATCATTACATACATGTTACTGGCATAAAATGTCAGACTTGCTGGCAAATTTTAAAGGACTGTAAATTCTTTGACATGTCGCCCCCTGGAAAGGATCCTCTTCCATGACTTCATACCTGGACTTTACTCTGACTACTTTGAATGTAAATAAAAATTTACTTTATCATTCTGAGCTCTGATCCATGGGAATCTATGATCTAATTTAGAGAACCCTACTGATGGCCTTACTGGTGTGTAAGTGGAGCATTTTGTCCTGACTGCCTGGTCCCAAATAACCAACACAGAGGCTTAATATTACTTATAAATGCTCAGCCAATATCTCAGGCTTATTATTAACTAGCTTTCACATTTTAAACAAACCCATATTCTTTATTTACGCTCTGCCATGTGGTCGTACTTTTATTAGCATGACACATTCATCTCCTGCTCCCTCTGCATCTGGCTGGTGACTCCTGACTCCACCCTTCTTCCTCCCAGCATTCTTCTAGTCTGGCTCTCCTAGCTAACCTTAACCTGGCTATTGTCCAGTTAGTTTGTTGATTAAACCAATCACAGTGACAAATCTTCACAGTGTACAAAGGGATTATTCCACAGCAGAATGGACCATAAGGAGAAGCTTTGAAGTTACATGGATAAACAGAAGGATCCACATGACCCTGTGTTTTGCCTTCATCGCTGTGCCTGCTTGGAAATCAAGTATTAGAACCTTAAAGCTATTGTTAAATTAAATCTGCAGTTACTGGTCTGAAGTTCTCTCTGTACCTTAAACTCCTATACAAATATGTTGTAACTAAATTTACTTAATAGATCAAGGCCTAATATATATGTATAAACATCAAAGGCTCAGACATCAACCAATCACTCTCATAAGTGTTTTAGTCAATTACTGACATCCAACAAAGTAGACCACAAACAATAAAGCAACTGCTTAGCAAAAGCCAAGTAGCTCACTTCACTTTGTTCCCATGTTCATTTAGAAAAGTTTGCAAATCAGACCAAGTGGGATACCTAATTTCCGATGACATGCAGAAACCTGAGTAGAAATGGTGAACGGAAAGATGACTTACTCAGCAAGTGGAGGAAGCCATTTCCAGCTGATGGAACAGTAAGAAAGAAGACAGAGGCATGGGAGATTGATGCATGGATTGTATCAAAACTTTGGAAATAAAGGAGAAATTGGGGATTAGACTGAAGGTGATATGCATGCCCCAACTCATCACCACATTCAACTAGTTCATAGATGTGGAGGGAGAAAGTTGAAATCAAGAACTCACTTCGAAGGTGACACCGATGAACCAAATGAGGCAAATGTGGCAGTAGAAACAAAAATATAGGTCATTTAAAACCCTGACTCCATGAGCAATACATTAGATAGATAAATAAGAAAAGTTAAGAATCTTAATTAAACCTAAATTTTTAGATTTGGTGACTGAACAGATGCTCACAATTGAATAATTAAGTAATAGGAAGGCTTTAAATTTAGAAATGTTTTCTTTTTTAGCAATTTGAAAACATTTTGTTTTATGTGTATGGATACCCTGGTTTTTTTAATTGACTTTATTGAGCTATGCATTTTTTCTCTGCTTTCCTCCCTGCCTCTCCCCTCTCCTTCAAACCTCTCTCATGATCCCCATGTTTTTTTTTTTTTACTCAGGAGATCTTGTCTTTTTCTGCTTCTCATGCAGATTGGAGTACTACACAGCATAAAAAAAAACAATGACATCTTGAAAATTTCAGGCAAATGGATGGAGCTAGAAAACATCTTATTAAGTAGGTAACCCAGACCCAGAAAGACAATTATCATATGTACTCACTCATAAGTGGTTTTTAGACATAGAACAAAGAAACAGTAGCTTACAATTCACAATCCCAGAGAACCTAGACAACAATGAAGACCCTAAGAGGGACATAAATGGCTACCTTTCTTACATGTATGTATGCATGTGCACCATGTGTGTGCTTGGTGTCCATGGGTGTGAGAAGAGGCATCCTGGAACTGGAGTTACAGATGATTGTGAGCCACCCTGTGTGTGCTAGGAATTGAACCCACATCTTCTGAACAAGTGGCCATTGCTCTTAATCTCTGAGCCATCTCCCCAGCAGTCACCTGTCTGAAGTTCTATACAAATAAAACATTCTGGGGGCTGCCCCCGGAGTTCAATATTAGCTGTGCATTATTGGAACATCTGCTGGATATAAAAGTTCTTTAGTTTAAGTGTGATTTTAGGGCTCTTTCTCTATTCATATTATATGTAATATCAATATGTACACATATTAAAATATAACCACCCACAAAGAGATACTGAAAACTTAGCAATTAGATGTCAAACATAGCAAAATGCAAAGATATCCCAAATAAAACAGCAAAGTAAAAATGGGAAAGGCAAATATGACTGAAACTCTTAGTAATGCTAATGTATAAAGGGTAAATTTAGAGAAGCCACCAGGGGATCTAGTCAGCCAAACACACCGTGAAGATCATGTTCAGAACTGGGCCACTCAGTTCAGTTGCTCAAAACTCTGTTTGCAGACTCCACCCAGTAATCTAGACTTTATTTCAGTGTACTTGTGATTTGACTGCTAATAATATCTAAGTGTTATGTGAATTCAAATAACTATGAATTTAGGTCTGGGGGTAGCCCGCTATAAATAGATATAATTGCCTTTTTTATACATGTGTATTTATTCTACATTATTCACTTGAATGTTCACTTTAAAAATAGCCTTTTCACCACCATATCAAATGATCCATTGCTTCTTTTCAACTCACTATCAAAAGCCAAGTAAAACACAAAGGGTCAAAATAGATTGCATTTTATAAAATAATGGCATGTTCTAAAGCTATCGGAATCAAGTTAGAAAATTACCATATTGATCAACGTATAATTGACATTTTTTAATGAAGTAGAAAGTAAGAAAAATAGAAATACATTTTATTTTACTTTGTTAAGGACTATTGTAATGTCAAAACTTTGAGGTGGGGTCAGGAGGTGTACAAGGCTAGCATCAGCTGCCTTGGGAGACCGTCTGAGACTCAAACCAAATAATCTGAAAACTACAAGGAAGCACTTGCCTTGGCCACTGTAGTGTCTTGTTGGAAATAGCTGTACTAATACATAAGTCTTCTCTCTTCTCCTGGCTCAGAGAGTATTTAACTATTTTGAGAGGAGAAAATGCTAACATGACTTGTGATTCTATATTTTTGAATATTAGAGTAGAAATGTGCTTATTTTTGTTCACTTTTCTAGAGATCAGGATTTGAAAACAAGAGCTTCATTTCTTTTTTTTCCTCCGAGACCTTCAGTCTCCTGTAAATGGCACATGGTCAATGCCCACTTGTGGAATGACCACAAGGCAATTGGAAGTTAAATTGTTGAGCAGCCCGCATCTAATTGAAGTCTCTCCATTTTAACTATTTTATTTTTAGCACCTGGAGCAGTCTGTAGCTTTTCTAGCCTGTAATCATGTTTATTTAAGAGCAGTGTAGTCTTCAGCAAGAAAATACAAACCTACCGGAACTGCCCTACCGAATAAGTAGTGCTGTAGGCTTCAGAAACCGGCCGTTAATCTCCACATCCTTCAGTCACTGCACAAACATCCAGCCTGGTTTCTGCAGCCTCTCCCAAAGATGTCCCTTCGTATAGTGCAACGGACATGTTATCTACCCGCATTTCCAAACTGCTTTACTTTACAGAAAGTTCAAGCTTGAGAATTCTGAGGTGGCCAAGTTTTATTCTGCCATTCCAGAGCCTCACCATTTCGAAGGCTCTCAGTTTGACAGAAAACAGAGGTAATAAGCTCATAGCACCAACACTGCTGTGCTGGTGTCCAGAGAGTAAGGATATTTGCTTAGCAGAAGCATTTACCTCAAAAAGAGCTCTAAAGGGCCCCTTCCATAAACCCGAGAGTGTTTCCTTCTCCAGTGCCTGAAAACACCTTCCTCCCACAGCACCTGCTGTGGTTTGGATGTGGAATGTTCTCCAGAGGCTTTCCGTGCCACTGATGCCAACGTAAGACCCTTAGAGCTGCGCCCGAAGGACGGAAATAAGGTCATCAGGAGCATCAAAGACCCTAGCCTCATCCTTTCTAATTTTGCTGTAATGAAGCTGACCACATTTTTTTTGTCTTTTTTTTTTTTTGATGGATTTTGGAGTTCAGGGCTAGAAAAGGCTGTTGCATGCGCATAGCTAATGGAAATAGAAACATGAGAGAGATGTGTCCCAGGGCACAGAGGTTGTTTGTAGCAGCTGGCTTGGGCACAGGTCCTGAGTTATCTGTGTACTTCCATTATAGGTCAAGGAAGAGAGCTCTAATGGAGGACTCTCTGTATTAATTTTGTGCATCTGGAATTTGCTAAACCTTTCAACTATTTGGGAATGTGATACACATCACTGAGAAAAATCACAATTTTCTCTGGAGCTTTAGTCTTTATTTTTAAATGTTTCACCTGGTTTAGAAGTGATTTTCTGACCACAGCTTCAGGGTTCAAGTGAAAATAGAGGCTTTGTCATCAATCTGTGGTGAAAACAAATGAAACGTTTAGTGACGTGAGGATTTTAGATGATACTTAGTGAAAGAATAATTCCCCAAAGAAGTTACAGGTCACATACACTGGGGATTCTTATCCCCATGATGGGAATCCACAACTTGGCTGTTTTCTGAAATGGCAAATAGCACTGTGTCCATGGAGCTCCAAAAGTGAGCACTAGTGCAAGCAACTAAGCGAACCTCTGCGAAGACTGGGGGTTGACTCTGCTGGCAACAGTGCAGTAATTCAGCTTCCGGAATGTATTGCACACGTCCTACAACTATGTACTCTGGGGGATTAACAACAGCGGCAGGATTTATCTAAGCGTCCAATGGGTGACTGAAGCTGGGACTGGAGGAGGCAGTGAGGCTGACACAGAATTAGCAAACCTGCTTGGGAGAGGAAGTCAAGTTCTTGCCCCAGTGTGATCAAAGGAATCTAAGACAGCAGAGTAGTCTAGGTAGCCATGACATGCAAACTGATTCATTGGGGACACACATGAAACTGTAATACTCCCCCCCAGATTATGGAATTATTATGGAAAATTATTGATAAAATTGGCTGGATTTTTGACTTGAATATGCAGGGATTAAAATGTAGAGGAAATTGTTTTATTATGGTATGATGGTTAGTTTCACTTTTTAACTTGACACAACCTAAGGTATCTGGGTGATGGGCATCTGGCCATGCCTGTGGGTTGTTATCTTGGTTATACTGAGGAAGTCAGAAGACCTTTCTACTGTTAGTGGGACCATTCTCTGGGAAGGGGAATCTTGGATTGTATAAAGTAGAGAAAACCAGCCAGATAGCTAAATAATTTTCTATGGACTGTCTCTAGCTGTTCAAGATCCCACTGTCAGCCTTGACTCAGTGACAATAAGGGATTGGAGCCTGGAATTGTGAGTCTAATAAGTTCTGTCTTCCCTAGGTTGCTTTATCAATGCATTTTTATCACAGCAACAGAGAGGAAACTAACACATAGATTGCTTTCCTTCTAGTATGTGAAGCTAGCTGTATCCATACACAGCTGTAGACAGTCTAGATTGTAGGCAAATAGCACTTAATGGCCTGACATGCCATACTGATTTAACATCATCCATTTCCATCTCTTATGTTACCCCAAATTGTTGCAGGTTGGATTTATTCGTATCAACAAGATGACCACATCTAGAAACTTAATGGAATCGATACTACCAGTTGAATGTTCCTCATTTAAAACGGTTGTGAGTAGAAATGCTTTGAATTTGTATATTTTTTTAAAAAAAAGATCGAGGGTCTTCAAAAGAAGGTAACATTGTGGAGACAAAGCTTCAGCATAAACTCTGAATTTACTAATGCTTCATTTATGCCTATCACATATAATCTAGAAGTAAATTGTAGAGGATATTTTTCTTGCACACGCATGTTGTCTGTGACCTAGCACATAGCATCAGGGGTGGAATTTTCCACTTTTGGCATCATCTCAGTGTAAGTCCCCGTCCCTGGCCTCTATCTTTGGAGGCCCCATCCCTGTGCCCACCAAACCTTGACCCCTCCCCCAAGGAGGGGCAAGGTAGCCCGCCAAAACCTTAATCACTCCCCCAGTCTATTTAAACTTCTCCCCAGAAAGTCCCTGTGTGGTCCTTTTCTCTCCCTGGGGCCACCTGAGAGTGCAGGAATCCCATTAAACCTGGATATTCCTGAATTTGGCTTGTTGTGATTTGGCTTGATTGGGATTTTTGCATCAGCAGAAAGCTCACATTAGGAATATTCCTAACACCCAGTGTTTAAAATTTTTCACATTTTGGAGTATTTTACATTTTTTGTTTTAGTGTTAGGTATGTTCAGTCTATAATGGTTTTTTGTCAATGCACTAAAATAGCTGATGAGATAACTTACGCTACAAAGTTTATAATCTCTTCCTATTTAATGAGTTCTAGTTCTTGGATAGTTTGAAGGCCACACCCCATCCTTCTTATGTGACTCCAATATAGCATTTATTATACTGAGTTGTCGATTTAACCTTGTAAACAAAGATTTTCTTATTTATCGCTTTTATGCACACGTGTGCACACACACAATGCTTACTTCTCAGTGGGTTATCCGCCATCCCTCCTGTAGTTTTCTTGTTCATCCTCCCTCTCCACTCCTCCGGCTCTCACTTGAGGTAACTGAGGAATCATTACAGCTTTCTGTCTGTTTCCCTATGCAGGATGCATGTGTATTAATTCTCTCTGGAACTTGCTAAACTATGATCACATGTCTGTGACTGCCCTCTTCCTTAAGTTCCCTGCAGTGAAACTCTGGGCAACACTCTCCAGCTGTCACCTTGTCTGAAAGAGATGGGTTGTTATATTCTTTTGAATATGCAACTACTAGCTTGCAATTTGGACATTTTAATATCCAGTCTCCTCGTACTTTCTTCTACCAGCCCAAATGATAGACTAAGGATTTAAAGAGAGAAAGAGGGAGAAAGGGCGGGAGATTTTTCAGCTACTTCATCTCAGAATTTGAAACACGTTTTGTGCTTTTTTTTTTCTTTCATTTTAAATCATCTTAATTTAAAGTGGAATGACCTGGGAAGAGGGAACCTCAGCTGAGGAATTTTTCTCCATTAGACTGGCCTTGTGGGCATGCCGGTGGGACATTTTCTTGATTTAGACAAAGGCCTAGGCAACTGTGAGTGTTGCTAACCCTGGATAAGTACTCTTGGGCTTACAAGAAGGCTAGATGAGTGAGTGAGTGATGTAGGAAGGAAAGCAGTAAGTGATGTTTCTCCATCAGCACTTTGTAACTTCCTGCCTTTTGGTTCCTGCTTGAGTTCTGCTCTGATTTCTCTCAGTGGAGAACTGAGACATGAACTTGTGAGTCAAATACTCTTTCAACACCTATGCTGCTTTTATTGTCAATGTTTGTTAACAGCAACAGAGCAAACTAGAATAGAAATTGGTAGCCCAATGGAGTATTGCTATGATGATGTTTTCAAGTTTTTTGAATTTTGCCATAGAAACCTCTTTATGTTGACTTCTGTGTCTTCTAACATGGCCCACTGATCTTGAGCACCTCCTATTTGGGGCACAGTTGGGGGTTTTAGACTTGCTTTGTCTTTAGTCTATTCAAGACAAGAAGCTAGGACTTTCAAAGGAGCTTTCCCATCTCCCTATGTTTGCCTAAGTGGGGAAAGATGCTTCGAAAGGAAATTCTAATGGGTGTGCTTGTTACCACTAAAAATGTCACAGACTCCAGATTTTTAGTATAAGGCCAGAGAGGAAAAGGTCATGTAAATGTGTTTGTGCATATGGTTTGTGCATATATTATTACACACACATAAACATATACACACATGAATACATATTTAACACAAATTTGTGCTGATGCCTTGGCAAATACCATCATCAGTGGATGTTAACATGAATTGTTTGAAAGGTTAATGAGAATATGATATTGCTTATCATCCCACAGTTATTTATTTATTTATTTATTTATTTATTTATTTATTTATTTATTTATNATATATTATTACACACACATAAACATATACACACATGAATACATATTTAACACAAATTTGTGCTGATGCCTTGGCAAATACCATCATCAGTGGATGTTAACATGAATTGTTTGAAAGGTTAATGAGAATATGATATTGCTTATCATCCCACAGTTATTTATTTATTTATTTATTTATTTATTTATTTATTTATTTATTTATCTATGTTGGTTTTTCAAGACAAGGTTTCTCTGTGAAACAGTCTTGACTCTCCTGGAACTCACTCTGTATACCAGGGTGGCCTCAAACTCACAGAGATCTGTCTTTCTCTCTCTGTCTCCTGAGTGCTGGAATTAAAGGTATGCACCACCACAGCTGGTACAGCTTCTTGTTAATCATAAACAGAAAAGAGTATTCTTACAATGGAAAGATCTAGTAGACACCATGTTAGCCAAGTATTCAAACTTCACATCCGTAAGGCAACGAACTGATGTTACAGGTCTGCTAATGTAGCAAAACAGAAAGTCACAACTGTACATGCTAGATATAAAGCGTACATGTGAAAAATATTTAACCGGAAATCATCACATGGCAGCTAACAGATTCATTTAAATTGTTAGCTGGGTGTGATGGTGCACACTTGTTCTGTAATTCCAGAGCTTCAGAGACAAAGGCAGGAAGATGAGAAATTTAAGGTCAGCTTCACCTCTGTTTCAAGGCCTCCCTTACAAATTAAAACTGTCATCAAACAGAGACAAACCCTTCTTAAACATCAGTAACATAAAAACATAAACAAGGCTGTTTGATTTCTTTGTCAAAGGGAGAAGAGGCATGACAACCAAATGCAATGTGTGATTTGGTATTAGGCTCAAAATTAAAGATGAGCAGTGGTCATCTGTGTGGTCTTAGAGAGGTGAGGTTGGGATAGCTCAGGAAATTGAATATAGATTTCACATGAAGTGTTATTGTTTATCGAAGTTAATTTTCTTAATGTTCATATGGTTATACGAAGCATGTTCTCGTTCTCAGGAAATAATCTGCTAAATAAGTTGGAAAAATTGCCTGATGTCTGCACTTTACTTTGCAACACTTTCAGCAAACTGTACATAGGAAAAAGACGGTAATGTGGCTTGGGCTTGCAGTTTGAAATTTTTTTTTGTAGTTGAATTTATGTGAATGATGTTCATTATACTATTTTTTTTCAATATTTTCAAAATAGGAAGAAAATTTAAGTCAAGGTCAATATTTTCAACTAAACAAAGTTGAAATCATCACCAACATATGAAAATTTGCTTAAAATACACAGTCTCATAAAGTTACAAGGGGAGAGATTGACTTTTTAAAATTAACCATTTTAAGATTGCCTTATATTTGGCATTTATTAGGTACTTACTGTGCTTGTTTTCTCATCCTCATTTATTTAGTCCAAGAGTACAAGGTAGGCTCCTCTAAAAAAGTTAAGGGTACCATAAATAACAAAAAGATTGAAACCTGTATCTCTATAATAGCAGAACCTGTGGCCAGTCTGCTGTACCACTCTGAAGGGTTTTCCTAAGCACATTACTCTAGTAGGTTACTTCAAGTACTTTTTTAATTTTTCAATTTATTAAAAGAGCAGGCCAAATGAAATGAATTATAAATATACTTTACACTTTCCCTTTTTGTATATAACAAAGTACAATTGACAAAACCCCTGTTTGGTCTTGATTGAAGACTGTGTTTTCACAATAGCATAGGAATTAGGATAAGATTTTTAAAGTGATATTTATAGTTAAACTGGACTGTATTTATGGAGCTAGTTGTGACTTAAACTTTAAGTTTAGAAATCTGTAATATCTATAATTGTTGTTCTGTCTCTTTAAGAGACAAGCCACGCCCACTCCCTCCCCCATCTGCTGAGGCAGGCTCATCTTCAGCTTCCAGCCTGAGCTTGCTCTCTTTTCAGTCTTCCTTCTCTGTCTCTTTATCCTCTTTTCTCCTCCTCTCTCTCTCTCTCTCTCTCTCTCTCTCTCTCTCTCTCTCTC